>QXVX01011533.1:0-14724 GCA_013436065.1 Halocynthia aurantium
TAACTGTTTATAATTTTCTGCATACTTTCCCAGTAATTATATAATTGTTTAAAAGCATGAAAAAATGCATTTAGCTTATAAGCGAAGTGACCCCAGCCCATAGTGCAAGTTATAGCATATTAAAATATTGTTGATATACAAAAACTCGAACTATATTTCACACCAACCTGTTCATTTTAATCACTGCCGTATTATTTCTAACACCATTCGTTCAACCCAGTAGTTCTCGACTCTATTTGACCAATGGTCTCGTTTAACTAATAATTTACCTATACAGTATTCCCTTATACCCGTTTAAAGGGAAAAGCTTATTGTATTTGCATAGGACGTTTTTCATTTATTATATCACAATACTAATGTGACTTTCCGATAAATTTCACCACCCCGATGTTAATTTTGTAAGGCCCAATAAAATATCCCCGTGGTTCCCCAAAATAATGTCTCGTTTACGTGGCCCCATAAGGGGACTTCCCGTTGAGAACCCCTGGTTCAACAATTCCCCTCACCAACTTGGGTGTTATGTATCAATAAATAAATGACATACGTCACAATTGTCATAATTTCGTCATCAGTTCCCACTCCATCCAATACCCCGGTGGAACTCGCAAGCGAACGATGTACACTGGTCGCTACTGCGCATTTCCCATTTTCAAGATGGTTCCGCACAAGGAAGCGAATGGAACGGAGACCTACCTGAAACAAATGAAATCTAAGTGTCACTGGACAGCTGTTTATTGCAATCCAAGGATAAGGTANTCAAGGAGGACTTACAAAACCGTTCTCAAGAAAGTAAGATCAGAGGAATGGAGATGCTGCCCAGGATTTACAGGAAAAAATTGTGATGATGGTGAGTTGGTTTCTTCCTGTTATATCCAACACGTAGTATATATCTCTTAGTACAATAGAATAACTACTCATTGTCGTATCGAGTGAGCGAAAGAGTGTGGTAGTCCAGAGGGCTAGTCCGAATTTGAAGGGGTAGTCCGAATTTGAGGGCCGAAATTCCTATATAGTGGACACTGCTTATTATGATTGCGGATCTTATCATCAATCGGTTTGTTATCAATCGGCCCCAAAACATTCTTTTATCTTCCTTAATCTTATCAGTCACTTATGGGTATCAGAAACAGATCGTCCCAAAGCGACCACAATATTAATTTAATAGGAATGATCGAAGCGATGACCGTAGACAGTTGATTGGTTGACGACAGAAACTTCCTTATACCAAATATATATAGTATTGTTGCAATATAAAATCGAAAAGTTAACTTCATGTTTGAATATGGNCATAAATTTAATTGTATTTCATTAAAGTTATACCGTCGCTTCAAGGAGGACTTACAAAACCGTTCTCAAGAAAGTAAGATCAGAGGAATGGAGATGCTGCCCAGGATTTACAGGAAAAAATTGTGATGATGGTGAGTTGGTTTCTTCCTGTTATATCCAACACGTAGTATATATCTCTTAGTACAATAGAATAACTACTCATTGTCGTATCGAGTGAGCGAAAGAGTGTGGTAGTCCAGAGGGCTAGTCCGAATTTGAAGGGGTAGTCCGAATTTGAGGGCCGAAATTCCTATATAGTGGACACTGCTTATTATGATTGCGGATCTTATCATCAATCGGTTTGTTATCAATCGGCCCCAAAACATTCTTTTATCTTCCTTAATCTTATCAGTCACTTATGGGTATCAGAAACAGATCGTCCCAAAGCGACCACAATATTAATTTAATTGGAATGATCGAAGCGATGACCGTAGACAGTTGATTTGTTGACCACAGAAACTTCCTTATACCAAATATATATAGTATTGTTGCAATATAGAATCGAAAAGTTAACTTCATGTTTGAATATGGGATAAAATAAGTTTGACCACACTTGCTGTACAGCACGATAACGGTTGTGCGACATTTATAATATTTCGGTGTACATTATTAGTACAAAGCTGTAGGTGCAATCATTATCGTGAGTGTAGAAATTCAAGATAATTAATTACTTTGAATTGAAAGCTATTACAATGAAGTACTGCATCATAATGACTTTCATTCTGTCGTAATAATGTAATTCTCGGAGTGACCTTACGTAAGCAATTGTTAAGAAGCATCGGCTTTTCAAAAGCCAACAATTTCCTGTCTTGTTTTCGTTGGCATGGGAACAAATCCGCACGCCACACAGAATCGAAAACAAATTTTAAATGAAAACATCGAATCAGTGCCAAAACAAAGCTTTAGGATTAAATTTATTACAACAGTGTTTACGTAGCTGTGCAGAAAAACATGAGCGCGGAGTAAGGAAGGAATCATAAACAATTCTAAATTTTCATCCTGGATCCTGGTTAGGGCGGGAAAAGGCTGGAAAAGAGCTAGTTACGCTATATGCGTTATTTATTCCGTTGCAAACTACATGTAATTCAGATGGAATATACTCATGTACTAGCAGGGTGCGCCGGCCTTGCCCCTTCAATGGAAAAGCTCCTATTGATATTTCACACCTAGCAAAGTTGATTTCTTGATTTATCCCGGTTACAATGAGTACTCAGCATGAACTGTTCATATAATTTGACGTCATTCTCACTTTCCAAGAACCCACCCACACGTTACGCGGGGACCTACTGTATATTCAGATTATAGGGGGCGTTAGAGCACAGTTGAATAGAATTTCAATCACCAGAGGCAGTACAGACCATTCTTTCGGTACGCTCCTTTTCACATGAGGTAATAATTTGAAAATAAATATATATATATGTATTAGAATACGGTGTCTGCTGAAATTTACGCGATCATATGCTCACAACCATAACTACATTGATATACTTAAATGCCTTGCATTTTGTGTCGGCTCATTTCCGCCCTTTTCATATTGTATTGTTATTTACAATTTCCGTATAAGTCTGAGAAATGCAATACACTTGACATATTGGTGACGTAAAACTCAAGTTCCAGTAAACTAAATTAAGGTATTTCCTTCCAACACCGGCTAGAATTCGTAATATTGCCGACATCGATTACCCTAATTGCCGCTAAACAATGATTTATAGTTGAAGTCGTGAACTTGAAGCGTCAATTGAGGCCGTTTCGATAACTGAGGAATCTACAGCTTAGTCGGGGGGTCTTCAGTGAGTACGACATCACATCGAATTGCAGTTTCAACTATTGTAGGGACGCAGGGGCCCTTTTAAAGATGCAGATCTAACAATATTCCAAATCGGAAACACATACGGTTAAGTTAATTTCGGATAAACGATTCATAATTTGTATTAGTTTACGAATTGTGGTTGCACGACATTATAGCTCGAGGCCTTACCACACCCAAATCCGTTCCTTAGGTCAAATTCAGACGATTCATAACTTGTATTGGTTTAAACTTTGTGGTTGAGCGACATTATAGCTCATGGCCTTACCACACCCAAATCCGATCCTGGGTTCCGCTCAAGATTACTGGTACTTCACTAATGCGAAGAGAATTTAATAATTACACTTTGCATGCAAAGCGTTAAGTGAGTGGTCGAATCCACTTCATGATATAAATCGATGAGAAGGCTTAAAAATGACTTTTATCCGTTAATTTCAAAGCTTTTCTCAGTTATTACGTCAGAGTGGATACCTATCACGGCCTGTGACGTAATGAAAACGATAAAAACAATTCGTTATCGCATGTTTACTTTCAAATCGAGACCACCTACACTGCGATTGTGATATCATAAATAATTACATGACAAAACAATTATCTTATATACTTGAGTTTGGGTTGAGGTTTCTTTACCTTAAGCCTTAAGGTAAATAAAATTACCAGTCAGTTGTAACAAAAAAGACCAAATATTCATTTTAATATTAATAAGTTTGCTAGCACTGTTACTACGCATAGAACCCTGCCATAAATGGCCCAATTTTAATTATTTGCCACTCCCAAATGGTAAAATTTTCATTGTTCGTTTACGGAATTTTACGGAAATTGTCGGAAACCATATTTTCAGATTATGTCGTCATACACTGTAGGTTATCAAGCTTTTAATGAATGTAACCACCCGGCCTTTTAGACGTGTTTACTCGATTAAACCTATTTGTTGTTCAATATGTGAAAAGATTATAAAAGCGCCCTTCTGGCTCTTGATTTACTGCTGCAAATCGATAAACAGACTGAACAAATACTTGAACACTCAGCAAAATCCATGTTTAGTGCGTCCTGTTAAATTTTAACAACTGTCTTCACCGGAAACCGTGTGGACTACACAATACGTTTTATTACGGAGAAAATAAATATCAGCTTATTAAAGTCGCACAACTAATTTCCTCGCGTTGTTTATGAGAAGACAATGGTCAGTCCACGAGGTCATTCTCGGTTACTGCGATTTTCTAATGTTGTGAATATTATTGGAAGTTGAAGTAGCAACGGAAGCACGTTACAAAAGTCAAAGCAGAAGTCTTATGCAGCTAATGTATAATATGACTATCGAATAATATAATTAAATTAATTTATGTAAGGCCCATTAAAATATGCCAGTAGCTCCCCAATATACAATTTCATAACATGACCTCCAGCATTTCACTGCTGGATTAGACTCTGTAATCCAACGCTGTATTGCTGACAGCTGTAATTTCTCCTAAAGGTCGCAGGGGTTATGCCGGAAGCTATACTTCGGGGGTGTAATTTTATACGTGTAATGCATTAGAAAGTAACTGGGTTTATAACCTCCCCTACTCTACATTGGTGATTTCTTCATATACTTTGAATTAGTTCAGCATCAGTGATTGAGATCAAAGTATGTAGGCTCTCTGTAATGTAGAACGGTATATGGGTAACGTGAACTACAGGACTGAATGTAAAGTAAAGCTTGATGGAGTTATACGTCATAATTCACCATAATTACATCCACCTGTGCTAATAGAATCGTCGCATCCATTATATCAGAAGTTGATGATCGTGAACACAACCTGGGTGATATTTATCAATCACTTAATAATGATTTTAAGGAAGTTTGTCTGTTTGTTTATTCACCCGAGCATGTTAATAATTGGGCGAATGCCAAATACTAGTGTGAAGTTACAAGGAGATCTTCAATCGACGAGAGCTTCAACTTCAATATTATTTATTGCACTCTGAAAATTTGTCAGGGAAAATTATTTTGACCGATTTTGATTCTGGTGTTAAAAATGGGGCCTGAACAATTTGATGAATGTTTGTCAAATCAAATGTAGATTTTCTGATGTACCCAGATGCGTCTGATTAACTGGTTTCAATCTGATGAATTTTACATAATCTAATCAGTTGGACAAGCGTATTAGGCTTGACATGAATTTCTGTTCCTCTTACATTCTCTAAGTTTTAAACCAAAAGTATAATAAAGTAAACAAAATTTAACTAAATAAAAGTTAATCTGAAAATCTTAAATTGATCTTACAATAATTAACCAATCTAATGGACATGAATCCATTTGATTAGAATAATTCTATCCAATCAGATTTGAATGGCTATGATCAATTGTTACGTGGAATAATAAGACCGGTAATAGCATTGAAGTGGTATCGAGAATTTCACCTCGTGATTCAAATAATAACTGATCATAATGGACGGTTTCCATCGGATAAATTCGAGGAAATAAGTTGCATGACATTATCAAGTTTAAAATACACAAGCACTAAATTGATACATACGTTGATGGCAAAAGAACCATCCAGCGATTAATTATCATTAATTCGAAATGAAAAATATAGTCAAGTTACAATTCACACATCACAAACAATAATTGGAAATTATTTTACAATAGTTGGGAACGCGATTCATTAACTCAAACTACAAAACAATTTCGAAAGAACCTTTCTCTTTGTAAAATGAAACCGATGTTCATGTAGTAGTGTCTTAGTCAGCGATATAACGCACAGAGAATCCATTGATTTTCGATTTACTTGTTTAAAAACAGTTTTTGGAATTGTGTATGCTCTCTCGGTAGATATATCTTTGATCGTTAATTTTCTCGTAATTAGAAGCTTAATGAATGTTCAAGAGACATACGTAAATAATTCAGTATACCTCGATCTCGAGTATAAGCAGAGGTTGTATTTACGGAAAAGGCGCCTATGGCAAGCAGTGAAATTGTGCCCCTGCTCAAACATTTGACGCTTATCTTTAAGATAACTTTACCAATATATCAAGTCAAAAATATAAGTCAAGTTCGATATTCTGTTAATTAACAAAATATAGCACTACGTGGAGATTACATCCTTTTATGCTTTACCCTCTATCGATTAGCGTAGAGGTTTTTCTGTAAATCCTTTATCAATGTAAACTGGGAATGGCTTGTGAAGATGAAAATGTACTATGAAGTTTTACATATAGTTTCCTTTTCCCCGTAGTTTTACTTTTTTACCACAAGTCATCATCATATTCTGTATCCTCGATTCTTGACCTCACTGCCTTATCTCATTTATGCGTTATTTCTGTACATCGTTCTTATCTTTTTAATAGACCACAGGCGTTACGTTGCTAAACATTTTGGGGTCATAGGCCAGGTCTTGAACTTTTAGTTTAAACACAGAACCTGACAAGGAAAACAACTTATTACGCGTTTGGTTTCAAACGACCGCGAAGACTCGGGTCAAGTAGTGGAATATGATCACTTTCAAATGTAGAAAACTATCTATCAAATCAGAGTCACGTCATTTGCGGATTTCAATACCTTTTTTTAAAAAAAATGGGTGCCTAGAGTTTAGAAACTCGGAAAGACACCTGTGAGACTGAAGCGCATCCTTTTTTTTTGATAAAAAAATAATAATTCGGCCCTTTTTGGTCAGAAAATAAAGTACCCCGAGCGAAGGCAAATTACGCTAATCAAGTGTTCCCCTAACTGTGAGCTACAAGACAGGAGCAGGTGTGCAGCCAAATTTGTGTCTGAAATAGACTTAAGGCTAGCATTTTTATTAGATGCAACTTTATAAGACTAGAGCAGGCAGATGTTCCTCGTCAAAAATGTTCACTTTTCAAATGTTCCGGAACCTAAAAATATTTAAGAACCACAACAGTAATCACACTAATCGGGAGACACCTGCACAGACAATTTCAAATTCCCATTAACATTTTCTGTAGATCATGCGGTCTCCTCGCCCAAAAACACTTTGTTATATTAGTCAGTTATTTAATTTAGCGCGCGCTGTTTCCGTTCGTTTCATTGGAAATTGTCTGGTCAAGATGACACATTGTTTTCAACATAATCGCATCATTTTCCCCGTTACTGTGAATCACTATGGTGCGATATTGCGTGGGTTCAAAATCTCTTGTTAGTATTTATGATTCAGATAAGTGTTTATTCCATGCATGGATTTTGACGAAACAAAGACATTAAATGAGGGAGACGGAAAGTTCATGACCTTTAGTGACTCTGATAATATTTCAGACTTGGGTGTATGTATACCATTTCCTAATTTCATTTAAATTTAAATGTCAATAGCCCCATTGTGACGTGCAGTACGTTTTCTGAGTTCATTCTTCACCAGCTTGTTTTCTGCACATGCCAAAGCGTAGCCTAACGTAATGAGAGCTAACACCGTATGGGTGGTCATTGTTGCGTCATGGCCGCAGTTTTTTTGAAGAATGCGCCTATTGTTCAGCGCGGAAGCTATGTGCTTTTCGTTTTACTTACTAAACCTAAAATAGCAGGATAAGGAAACTGGAGATCTTATGGTACAACTAGTGGCGCCTCTGAATAGCACTGAAATTTCTACAGTCATATATATATCGTATATAGCATGTCTTACTTGAAAAAAGTTTGTGTCAGTGGCGCCGAGGGAACGTGCCACACCCATCATACTGTAGGTACGCCACGTGGCATAGCGAAATCAGTAGACTATGGCCGCTAATAAGACATTACAGTGGCGAATGACTTAACCGATACCTAACCACTATAAACTTCTGCATCAAGGATTGTGTTTTTGTAGTTACGAAAAATGAACTCAGCTAACCTTTCAGAGCTAAAATTGTGATTAAACCAATCCTAATCAAATAACAAAGGGAACGGAACTCACGATACGTTATTTTGATCAGAAATGCAACTTCCTATTTCCAGATAGTTTCTCAATCGTCACACTTGACCCTTGACACGTCACTGTTTACACTCCGTGCACGAGTAAAAATCACATTCCAAAACGGTTTTGAACTGTTGTCATATCAACAAATTGTGTGTCATTGTTTATGGCACCATCTAGTGATCTGTCTTAAAACTATTCGAGTCGACATGTACGTTCATGTTCAACCGAATAACAAGAGTCTTCTGAACTGTTGCATTTCAAATAGGTTGCGTGACATTTAAAACAAACGTCGAACGACAAACAATTTTATATCAGAAATACTTTCCTGACATAACAGGAAATCCCAGGGCCCCTTAGGACCTGTGGACCCGGATACAGTCCCCCCTACTTCTGTGACCTCGACTGTAAATAAATTCAGGTCTTAGAGGATAATCCGTAAATATTAGAACTTTGAAAAATATTTGAACTTTGTAGCCTAGTTTACGCGACATTCAATGATTTTTATATCACGGTAACACGATACCTTTGGCCACATGGTCAGCAACACCTCAATGCAAGTTAATCAACTGTCCTTCCTTTGCCAATACAATAGGCTTTGATCAACCGTAACAGCTGAAGTAGTTTAGGAAGATTAAGTTTCGTTTGCACAAGGCGCACGGGCTTAGCGTATAACAGGCTTCTGTATTTACTTATAAATTCCGAGCTAAAGTGGAAGCGTCAATTCCAACAGGTTGCTGCTGATTACAGTTTGATGGACGCGTTGAATTATGACGTGCGCTAGTAATTTAGTTATGACGTAACACCAGTAATTTGATTATGACGTAAACGGCTCATTTTTATGAATGACTGTTTTCTTTTTTAGTTTGCTTCAACTGCACGACTATCGGTGAACTTACGGAGAGAGTTAATGAGTTGGAAAATCAGGTGAGCGGAATTTCCATGACTGTGCTATTGTTATGTAGCAGGGAATAGTTCAATACGCGTTCGAATCTCGGATATTGCGAACCGCTAGTTGTCGCCATTGAGCCAAACTTTGCTGCAAATCTAATGGGGTGGAAATGGTGTGGCAATCTGGGACATACTCTGGGTAATGAACACTAAAGTTTGTCGCATTTCTTATTCTCAATTCTTTTTGAAGGTACTAGGTGGAGTCGCATTGCCCACAATTGATGGAGCGGCAAGGCCAGTGGGACCTGCAAGCCCCGGGCCAAAAGGAGAGCAGGGTGAACAGGGATCACCTGGAGCCGTTGGTTACGCAGGTCCACCAGGTATTCCAGGCGTACCTGGTGAAACAGGGAACACCGGAGTGACTGGCCCGCCCGGCATGAGAGGCGAGAATGGACTGGATGGCAAAGATGGCATGCCAGGCGAACCCGGGATAGCTGGACTGCCAGGAATGATGGGTGAAAGAGGGGAGCAAGGAGAAATTGGTCTACCTGGTGCTCTTGGTAAGTAAGAGTGAAATAGCAATGAGTTAAAAAGTTTTAAGAATCTTGACAGCGTATATATTGTAGGTATCTATGATCAAATTACAATTACATACATTGCCATAGTATATATCTAATTTAATATAATAATAACTGTATTTTATATTTTATTGATAGATTTTACACATATTCTGTCATGGATGTCTGTGTTAATTTTACTTTCCTTCTTATTTACCAGGCTTGCCAGGTCTAACTGGAGATGCCGGTCCCAAAGGGGAGACTGGACCGAAGGGGGATCAAGGCAAGATTTTTGTTTTCAGATGTTGAAGATTTATTATTGTTAATCAACCTTACTTTATTCAAATATCCTAATTGCTTTATTTTCCGCAACATGTCGTATAAAGATATTTTATACATTATAGGGGAGATGGGTCAAGATGGCAAGTCAGGGGAGTCTGGCCCAGAAGGTCCATCGGGCACTGTGGGACCGCGAGGTATGCCGGGTGTAAGTGGATCAGCCGGTGAGGCAGGAATGAAGGGAGATGTGGGTCCGGTCGGTCCACCTGGAATTCCTGGTAAATGTGAATGCGATGACCCGGGAAAACAGATCACTGGTTCTAGTGGAACTGACACGAAGGGTAATCAAGGTAACTAGGAAATTAAATATTAGTTAATTAGTTATTATCATCCATTAGAGCAGGGTTGCCTATACATTTTCAAGTCCATGTTAGAGATTGACAAGTTTAAGCTAAATAGACTTGTACTGTATATTAAAATACTCTTAAAAGAAAGTTTCTGTCATCCACAAATCAACTGTGCCTGTGCCACTTTGGCCATTCCTTCATTTACAGCATTATCCATCTACAATACAACAAGTCCTAAATGATATTGTATGACATCAGTAATTACAATTGAGACTGTATGTAATGTCTAAACGAAAGCTAAGTTACACTGAATCCAAAATATAAACTAACACTAAAACACATGCAAGACCAAACAATTTTCTACATGACAACACAAATATAGCAAGTGATGCTAGGAAAATTTAAGGAAAAAGTGGCAATGTCCCAGAAAAGTTGGGCCGTTTCACATCTACGAGTAGAATTAAAGAATATCTTTCAATAATTTGTCATCCCTCTTGTANAAATTTAATCAGAGTCGCTTATGCCAAATGCTTATCATTCCATTCCATATACCTGTATGGAATATGTCGCAGCACTCCTATTGTGATAACACTGTTGGCTTATAGTCTCATGCTGCTTTGGTTTAATCTATGAGCTTTCATGCTAAGCTCGTCCTTGTAACGCTTCGCACAAATGTTTATTTAAAACACTAGGCTGTCTACAAAAATTGTCTGGCAG
The DNA here is from genome assembly GCA_013436065.1 of Halocynthia aurantium. Lineage (NCBI taxonomy): Eukaryota > Metazoa > Chordata > Ascidiacea > Stolidobranchia > Pyuridae > Halocynthia > Halocynthia aurantium. The sequence goes on from QXVX01011533.1 coordinate 10,808, forward strand.
CTTCCAAAGCCTTCATTGTATGTTTTCTCTGGGTTCATTACGGCCTAGTTTTCTGTATGAGCTGTATATTGTAATTTAGTGCAATCAGTTAAGAGCTTCTATTTTACCTGACTTGGCTGTAATGGAATGCTCAGTTCATGAATATGTATATACCACGAGTTATAGGCAGAGTTACACAATCTCTCTTTCTTAAATGGTGAAACAAGACATAGAATATCTTGTACCAGGAACGCAGCATTAATAAGTAGCCTTCTGTAAGACGCCAACTTTGAAATTGAGGGTCAGGTGGGTCCCATCCAGTACTTTTTAGCCATGAGGTCACAATGGTTGTCAAATGTGGGCTGAATGACCCTTTTTGGGGGATTTTTAGAATTGCGAGAGAGATTGTGTACCTGTATCATAAACTCAGTGGCACACATATACATATGTTAACATGAACTGGAAAACTTAAAGAAATTTTCTTACTATTGGATATGTTTTGGAATTTACCAGGCACCAATAGCAAGAAGCATAACATTCAATCGATTACTTTAATCATAAGATTAAGACTGAAGGGTCCGTTCGAAGACTATTAAATATTGAACACCATTAAATTTTTTGGAGCAGTTAACAGTGAAAAAGTTTTAAAATATTTCCATTATTCCTGTAGTCATATCCATTGTTTATTCAATTTGAATGTAAAGTGAAGGTGGGTGAAAAGGGGGTAAACCATTCAGTCATTTGCCTGTGAATTTAGAGCCGATTGACCCCGGTGGTCTCTACCCCGTTTGGAACGGTAAGGGTGAACCCACCGGGCCCGAAGAGGTATCTTACTGTGACGGAATGCTATGGCGCTACGCCCTGGCTGATTTGAGCTGTGATTTCGGACCACTAGAGCGCGCTAGCAACTATCGTTCGAAAAAACGATCTAGCGGCAGACGAAAAAAGAAGAGTCGAAGTAAAAAACAAAGTTCTAGAGAGGACAGGGATTACGAAATAGGGGGGTTTCCCGAATACGACCGGGATTTCCCTGGACTCGAATTGGAATTCCCCGATTTTGGTGACATTGATGGTTTGGATAGCGGAGGAACATTTTGCAAATGGACTTCATCCCTGGGACCGGTGGCTTCATCACCGGATGAAAGCGTAGAACCCGCTACTGCCTGGACACTTAAAAGACTTTATGGAGGTTTGGAAGATGGGAACACAGATTATTATCCCATGGAAACAATATATCAACCTCAACTATCCTCAAGTGTTATAGAACCAGGCCGCTCTGACTCTGGAGGATTTTTCGAATTTTTTAATCCAAAACCAGCTCCTCTTCGATCCCAACGTTCCCCCGTAAATCACCCCATCGATGATCCCTTAAAAAGTGGGCCTCCATTCGATCACACAACCTCTGGGACCACAGGCGATGGGTTTTATGCAATATTTAATACTTCCTCCGGGGTCGATGAAAATGTAGACAGACCGTTACCCACGATTAGGGGTCAACTTTACAGCCCCTATTTTACGAATCCCTTCGCAGGCGTGTGCATGAAGTTCCGCTATTTCATCCATGTCGACAAACCCATAGTGGGTAAAGTAAATGGGGGTCTACTTGTGTACCTGCTACCTTGTAACCCGTCCTACCGAATCCCCGTTTTAAATCTGACGGGATCCAACCTAATCAACAAAACCGGTCAATGGAAACTGGGTGTAGCCCCATTGCCAGATCACAAACAGCCATATCAAGCGATATTTGAGGCTATAGGAGTTCAAAGAAGAACAAAATTACCTACATCAAGATCTGATTCTGTTAATTCGCAAGAGGAGGAGGATGCAGCCGCATCTGTGTTATATGTTACCCTGGATGACATAGTATTTACTCATTGTGGTAAGTATAAGTGTGAGATGATTTGAGGTTTGTTTGTAGTGTGGTAATTAACTGTCTGTGGAATGCATCAGAACATGTAGCTAATGGGTTTAGGATAAACATTGTCACCCTTGTAAAAAAGGTTAGTTTCTCACTGTATTCAGGGGGCAACTGGGAACATACGTGATTGAGACATGCGCTGAAGGGCTGCAGCCCCTGGGCCTCTAAAGAATATTTGAAAAGTTATTTCATTTGTGATTGCTGAGTCAAAGTACTTTAACTTACATATTGAATGATCCAAGAGTTCAATTGATATATGAATCTGTAGACCATACTGCCATGTATGTATGTTTTATATAAATTCTGTGTATGACCTCATGACCTCAAAGAATTCTGAATAGGAATAAAGTCTCACCCAAGGGCCTACAAAATGGTGGATAGCACATCCCTGGGTTCATAAAGTAAATTCACAGTAGAGTAATATTTTCATGAGGTAATTATGACATGAGAATACCACTGTCATTATGTTAGCTTGGAGTGCACAGTAGCGACACAATGCATGATGTGTTCAAGTAACAAGTGTGACAGTTGTGTGAATTAGTTCTATTTGCCTGTACCCAAGAAAAGTCAAAAGTCATATACTAGGGGCATTCTTTCACTTATCAGTTTCTACTTCATGTCCAATAGCATCTACCTTCCCAACTTCACCCTCACGGACCTTAGCGTTCCCCTAGTTGCTAAAATCCATAAACAAGAGTGCTGTCCATTCATATGGGTTATCCATGCTTTTTTATTAGGGTAGCAAACTTGAAATTTTGGTTTCACACAAAAATGAGGAATAATAAAATAGAATATGTGTCCCGGGGCTGAGATGAGGAAGCTTATTCGAAATAAAAGTTGACCGTGGTAGAAACTGATCCCATGGAAATTCTCAGAGTGCTATATACAGCATTTTAGGAGTTATGTGTGTACAAACATACAGACAGACATACAGTTTTCTTTATGTATGAGATACAGGTAATTTTGAAATATTGTATACAAATTGCATGCCGTTGTAATTCGATGCTCGATGTAATTCAAAATGTGTATTAACAACTCTTGCGAATTTTTGTGACGTAGAGTTATTAACCAACTGTATGCAATAAACTTTCAACCAATTAAATTGCCTTGTTCCTTCATTCCATCATCACGAGCTGAATCATCCATATCACCGTTATGACTTCATAATCTAGGCGGTTGTTTCATCATAATGAAGCAGTGATTCGGATGATGAGACACTCGTGAAACGGAATTTGTGTAATGAAGGTTTGTTTTAGTGTGATGTCATGATCAGGTTTGTTTGTCCAAGCGTGATGTCATAATCAGGAATGATGTAATAATTTGTACTTGATTAGTAGTGTTGCACGACATTAATTCGTCATAGCACGGAATACAGGCACCCCTCACCTAACGACCGTTTCCGAGACATGATTGTGAAAGGAATTAGTCGGTAAATTAACTCCTTGCATAACAACTAGTTCTGATTTAACGACATGAAAAATATAGATAGGAATCATGATGGGTGATGGAATCATGAGTGTATGAAAAGTTGCCAAATGTTTGTTTTATATAAATTATGTGAATAACGAAAGTCTTGAAGTCTAATGAACACTATCTCATGGTTTGGCAATAGTACTAACAGCTTCGAGTCCAACGGGAAACGGGGCGGTCACTAAGTAAGGAGTCCCTGTATTATAAATGTGCATGTCTGTCAGGTATCGGTGCTGCAAAATGCACAGAACATTGGCAAGGTAGTTTTCATAGGGTGAACATGTTTGTGGTGATTTGTTTGTTGGTCTTCACAGTTAATAGCAATTGTACACTAACAAAACACTCGTGTACCCGTCAATGCGGTCCACAGCATTTTACAGTGTTAGGATTGTAATTCAAATTTTTAAAGTTATTTTAAGCTAACCAGTAATGCTGTGGACGGCATACGACAGTAGTTCTCAAAAATTAGTTTATCAACCGTATATTCGCCAACATTAAATTCTCAGAGCTGACCCAATTTCCAGCATTTTTTTATCTTAATTTCGTTGTA
>QXVX01011534.1:0-15573 GCA_013436065.1 Halocynthia aurantium
TCAAGTGTTTGGATGTTACTTGAGTCATTTGAGTAAATGACTTGAATTGATCTGAGACCAGGTTTTCTGTCATGCCAATTCAGGCATAATTCAGGAACTTTAGTTCCATCTGAGTTGCGCGTGGGTAACTCACAATTTTTTACATAACCCAGTGGTGCTTCGTACGAGCCCACCTTCGTAGGCATCTACTGTATTTAGGGCATTGATTTGTGTATTATTTATTTATCTTAAATTATCTTATTGTTTAAGTTTAACGAAATGGGTTGGGATTAGGCTCTGGGAAAGGATAAATTAGAATAATTCAGGGTTTATGCGGCCTCCTGGAACGGATTAAGTACGAGGTACTACTGGATCTAGGACATCCATAGAAACGTATTAATGTACATCATTTCTAATACCATGGTTAACTGGCTCACCAACCCCAGAGCCCTGGAATTTCATTCTACGAAACTCCGTCTGAGAAACCACTGATTTTCACTGAACGATAATTTTGATTTCATTTCACTTCACATTTCTTTTCTTCCAGGACAAGATGTCGGTAATTCGAAACAATCTCGGTAAAACTTCTCAGCTTCAAGGATTGCTTCGTGCATTCGAAGCGAAAGATCGATGGATAGCAGAGAGGAATTATGAAAGGGTCAACATGTGGTCGATGTTAAACATAGTCGTTATGTTGTCCGTATTCAGCCTCCAAGTGTTCATGGTTCGAAACATGTTCAATGACAAGAAGAAAGTTCCGACGTAATTTGTGCAAAAATTGCTTTGAATTTTAGGGTAAATTAGGACAATATGCTTAAAAAAATTAGATTCTTCACAATAGCTTGTTACACATACATACAATTCTCATAGCAGCAGTAACGTTACTTGATGATTTTACCCATGAGGCAAATGTATTCTGAGTTTCAAGAATATCTTGAATGTCTGACTAAACTTAAATTTAATGTACACATTTTTAAATAAAACTATTTCGGGTAAAATATTTAAGTATCCAAGAGCGAACCATGAGAGAACTCAAAGAGCCGCATGCGGCTCACCAAACCACTGAACCATCACTGACCCAAAATGAAATTTGGATTTAGTTAAATTTGTTGTTCAATGACGTTTCAATAATTATTTACACATGCAGTATGAAAATGTTTACTCTGGGTTATATTCTTGTCAATTCTAAAGTTGGGTCTTGGATGTATTAATTTCACGATAAGAACATATATATATATATGCCAGNTAATAAGCCGATCTATAAATTTCTGACGTTTATATTTGGTTTTAGCATATTTTTGTCGGATTACTTAACCCCCAGAACAAGGCAACACCACTTCCATCTAATTGTTAAGGATTTGTATGTGTTACACATGCTGGTAGTGTCACAGTCTTATTATAGTCTCTGCCATGTATTGACAACTTTATGTTTGGCGTATTGATAGAATTAGTGAACTACCGTCTCAATTTGTATGTGTTAACCAGCAGCTTAGCATGCAAGTAGTATATAAAATTAGATCTTTCATACAAGTTGTGGTACAAGACTAACATGATGGAATTAGTACACTACTGTATGGATGTAGGCCTGCTGGTAATGTCACGGCTCATTTTCGTCTCTGCCATATATCAACAACTTTATGACTCGACTTATATGCCTTATATGGTTTTCAATTATCCCTGCTATTACACATTATTTATATGAAGCATGCAGATTATAATTTTCCAATTAACTTTCATTGAAGTAGCAAAGTTTGCAGTAAGTAATAATTCAGAAATGATAGAATATGTTAGGTTGAAATTTCTTTTGATATTTTCGTATGAATTGGATCTTGATGTAGTTGGAAATAAATAAGAATAAATTTATGGATTCGTTGAGTTCTGTAGATGAAGAATCAGACGTCAAGACAAAATGAAATTGTTGTCATTGTTCATTGCCCGAAATCACTCTACCGTAACCGCTGGCAAAGCAAATTCAACGAACCGTGTCGCGACGGCAGTCGCAGCGACGACCCAACTACTAAAATTGCGTAGCGATAACGGCATACGCGGAACACCTCTAAATACGGTACAACTTACCTACAACTAGCTCCTTAACGCTTACGGTTATATGAACTAATTTAAGCATTGATTTGTTCCTGTTTTTAGGAATGTACCATGAGCGCTAAGCAGAGAATGGCTGAACTGAGAAACATATGGGGAGATTATTGTCGCTGAACATCTTGGGACAAGGTTAGAAATAAGTTGACATATTTCTATTTTGTATATCTCTAAAATCATGTAAGGTAAGAAGTGCTGTATCTTAGCATTGGAAATTCATTCTTAACCTGGGATCCGCACGCCCCAGCGTTTTGCTTAAAATATTTGAAATCTTATGTTCGGAAAACAATTATTTTTTCCGAAACCTTCCGAAATATTATTCAGATTTTGCAGCACTGACGCCGCTTTGCAGGGAAAGTTATTTGAGCTGATTTTAAGCGTTTGCAGAATTAAAGCGTTTTTTTGACGGATATACTTCGAGAACAACAACTGTAAGTGTGGTTTTCTTATTAGTATTAATTAGTGTTATGTAATTTTACCTTTTTACAATCAATTGAAATAATCCTGTTATTTGATGAATGTAATATGAGCAGTCAGTGATATCATTGCTATTAATGTTATCAGAGTATTTAGTCTTGTCCTGATAGAGTTGCCATACTATTACGTTAGGGCAGAGGTCAGCAACCTTTTAATGGCAAAGAGCCAAATAATAAATTTTGATCTAGATTAAAGAATTGAGGAGCCATATGAAAAAATATCATAGTATACTTCATTGAATATACATCCAGTGTAACTGAAATAATATAACTTTGTTTTGAAAATCTCTAGAAAAATGCTCAGATATGTTGATAAAACATTCTTTAAAGTATTCTCCATCTGAATAGGATTTCCCACGACATGCAATTTCTTGGGTAGCCACAAAAGTAGCAGTAGTAACATTACTTGATGATTTTAACCATGAGGAAAATGTATTTTGAGTTTCAAAAATATCTTTAATGTCTAACTAAACTTAAATTTAATTTATACATATTTGAATAAAACTATTCCTGTAAAATATCTAAGTAGCCAAGAGCCACATGAGAAGGCTCAAAGAGCCGCGGGTTGCCGACCCCTGCGTTAGTGTATCATAGAGTTTGGTATTGGAATAGCAAGATTATTTAAATGCACTGTTAGTGTGTTTTTCTTATATTTATTTACTTATATATTCCCATGACAATCTTTATGCCTTGCAGATTATTAACTACAGAAATGATACCAGATATAATTGTTTTAAATATGCTCTGTGACTACACAAACGTCCGGTAACAATTATCCTTATCAATGTGTCCCCCGGGGTTTGGGAAATAAAATTTAAATACGTATGTTATTTGATAAATTAGCTCACGCCAGTATATATCAGCCTGAATGCGGAAATGATAGTACAATGAAATTTCTCAGCATTGGGTGATCCAATTGATCCAATATTTTCACAGAATGTTTAAACTGTTATGAGAAAAGATTTCTGTGAGTTTAAAAGTTGATTGAACCAGTAGAAATTTATTATGGACGGTAAACGGTATGCTGGAGTTTGTAGGCTAAGATTACCCAGGCCAGCTTATTCTAGTAGTAGTGCTTGGAGGTATTATGAAGTTTCGCAAGATATTTCGAATGGAAATTTGACATTCAGATTCAAAGTTTTGAACTTATATTCACACGATTTCATATCTCACTGTTGAACTGAATATTTCGCATGCGGACATTATCTCCATGACAATAGGTCAATAATTCTTTTTTTTTTCTTAGCAATCTCTGAAAGTTTGTAACGTGAGTGTCAGAAAGTGAATAATAAAATATATTTTATCCGCTATCAAATCATATTTCCTTAGCAAAAATTATAACCCCGGGTTGAACGCAAGTTACTAATCTAGTAGGTAAATCTGGTTATGTTTGGTTTGGTTATGATAGCGTTTTGGTTACAGGGTTAGGATTAATGTTAATTAAGCCTCAGCAGACCTAGCATAACCTGAGTTCACTCTACCTAGTCTAGTAATGTGACCCTTCTGAAAATCAGGTTATGTTTGGTTAGGTTAGTGAAGTTTGGGGGAGAGATAGGATAAGTTATATAAATCCAAATATATATAAATAAATCAAGAGATATCATGATTGGTATTATTACGCTGTTTATACATAAGGTCTTGATTTATATTTTGAAAAAAATATGTTAATAGATTTCAGATACTTTGACTTGACTCCCAATATATATTTTTTGGAACAAGGCCAAGTTATTACTTCCATTAAGTAACTTTAATGCCCTGATAAATCCACTTCTCCTGTTAAAAACCAACCCTTATAACATTATTAACATTTTTTAATCATTATTTTCATTTATCAAAGAAACTTAGATAGATAGATTTTGCATTAGTCATTGAAGTATCATAATGAAGGTGTTGCCAAGCAACGAACCCCCTTTCATTGTTATTCGTACCATATTAGTTGTCATGGGTACTAAGTGCTGTGGTTGCTGCTTAGAAACAGATGATACGCATGACCGGTGTTGTGAATCATGAGTATGATTGACGAGAGATTTATCAAAATTACCAGACACGTAACTTGAGTTGCTACTGCTTCCCTGCAATGTGGTAAATGTCATATATAAGTAAATGTAGCTCTAGGTTCTCGTATTACCAATTAGGTTTAAGAAACTTATAGCCTGTATTACCATGGCATTGCTTCTATTTGATAGTTAAACCCTGTCTGCAGTTGAATGTTTGTAGTTTATAGTAAACCAGAACTTGTGCAGTAGGTCCTGGAATAAATTAAATTCATTTCGTTATAATTTTAAAGTGAAATAGAATGACAAAATACTAATTATTAAATTGATATAAATCTTTGGTTTGTTCTAAGTAATTTGTCTGGTCCGCTCGACATTTTTTATCTCAAATTGCTACTGCTGTGATTCCTTGCAATGTGGGTTATGTCATAAGTAAATGTATCCTCAGCAGTTATATGAAGGGAATGCAGAGGGGTGTATTTGACAGTGAGCTGATATAAGCAGATTATTATAATTCAGTAGTTATTATAATACTGTCAGCGACAATTTGACAAAGGAAAAAACATTGATTGTTGTATGATGTTTCTAGTAATTATATTTAACTGGAATCTGAGTCTTTATTGCTAAGGTCGACGATCTCTTCAGATAATGAAATATCCAATGAATAAAACTCATGAATTTAGCATTTAAAATTTGGAATGTATGAGGTTTAGGGTCGTGCGAGTACGAGGCGCCACTGTGTAGTGAATTAAAGCACTTGTATATTGTTACGCTTATTTGGACGGAATGATTCACTCCAATTTGAGTGTCATGTGACATTTCNCTATTTGATAGTTAAACCCTGTCTGCAGTTGCATGTTTGTAGTTTGTAATAAACCAGAACTTGTGCAGTAAGTCCTGGAATAAAATCATTTCGTTATAATTGTAAAGTAAAATAGAATGACAAAATTCTAATAATCAAATTGATATAAATCTTTGGTTTGTTCTAAGTAGTTTGTCTGGTCCTCTTGACATTTTTTATCTCAAATTGCTACTGCTGTGATTCCTTGCAATGTGGGTTATGTCATAAGTAAATGTATCCTCCGCAGTTGAAGACAGAAGACAGAGAGGGGTGTGTTTGACAGTGAGCTGATATAAGCAGAGTATTATAATTCAGTAATTCAAATACTGTCAGTGACGATTTGACAGAGGAAAAAGCAAGAGCAGATGATTGTTGTACCATGTTTCTAGTAATTGTATTTAACTTCTCTTTAGATAATGAAATATCATCTGAATGAAACTCATGAATTCAGCATTCAAAATTTGGAGTGTATGAGGTTTAGGGTCGTGCGAAGTACGAGGCACCACTGTGTAGTGAATTAAAGCACTTGTATATTGTTTCGCTTGTTTGGACGGAATGATTTACTTCAATTTGAGTGTCATGTGACATTTCATTATCGAACTTGCTCCTTGTTTTGTCATCTTTCATGGATGCATTGTTGTCAATAGAAATGTCACAATAGTTCATTTGACAGTTGTTGACTTTCAATCGAATTCAGTTCTATGACATCACACACTGCACCTTATTTAAGAATTGATTTTCGTGAGAAATACTCCTTCCATCACTGATGTTTAAATGTGTTTGAATTCGGAGATTTTCACTCGTAGTTAGTTCTGTTCATTATAAATCAGGTAACAGACAATTTATCCGGCATTCTCGAGACCGGACATGGCTCAGTAATTTGGACACAGGCTAAATATAAACTAGATAAATGAAATAAATAATGAAAAGTAAAGAGTAAAACTAAAGTTAATGCACTTTCAAAGTACGGCGCTTGTTTAATTCATATTAATGCATTTTAAATTCTTTTACCACATCTACATATCTTCTTTATAAATACCTACCTGTAGTCTGTACATACAAAGGCAGTCATCATCGTTAAATTTGATGTCAATAGTTCATGAACTCATTTCTGGTCAACATTTCAGATCAATAAATCAATATTCAGATTGGCAGTAGTCTGAACTGTAGTTCAAAATGTTTAATCTGTTGCATAATAGCAGCACCTGATTGAACATGATAAAAGGGAGCGCAATAAAAATGATGTGATTCTAGAATGATATATATTGATTGACAGACAAAGAAATGATTTATTTTTTTTGAGCACGCACCAAAGCATTAAATCTACCCGTATGCTCTTAAAGTGAAATGATCCATCGACTACGATTCCATTATAATCCATGTGTGATGTTTGAAGTACAAGATGAATGACTCTTAAAATTCATTCAAAGTGCTTGCACTTCTATCCGTCCTTGAGAGTTCTTTTAAACAATAAGCTCAAGTGGAGTGTCGAAATCAATGTGTACTTTTGCTACAGTTGAACGATTAGTTTAATAATTTGCCATTCAGGTTCATTGTGTAGGTCTATATTTACTTTGTGATCAATTTGTATTTTCATGGCTTCACGTAATTCAAAGCTTATATATTAATATAATGTTTGAAACTTGTTGAATTAAGGCTTTTTTTATCACATATTATCGTTAGAGGGCCGATTCGGATTATTGAGGATGGAGATAAACAGAGTTTGTGTTAATTTTTGAGAAATTAACGGTTAAAAATAAATAAAACTAGTCAAATATATATACAGTAGGATGAAATAGTTTGTGAGTTTTTTGAGTTCGAACTTATTGCCCTTTGCCAGTTTATATTCATGGGTTGAGCGACAGCTACCTGCTAACCAGACCTATAAATTAAAAGTTAATATTATTGAAGGTTATTCTATTATTATACATTATTCTACAGCACAGTTGTGTTTACTTAAATTGTATGATACTTGGATAATCGTGTGTTTACTCTACTGATATATATTATTGGCCTAGATATGATTTTTCTTGTATGCAGCATAGCATTCCGTGCTATTCCACTAATCCTATTTTAATTTGGTTTTAGAAGTCATGGGAAGAAACTTTAATAGATTTCATTGATCCAGTGTGACTAATCCCTGGCTCTATGGGGATAATCATTGGTTAGTTTGGATCTTTTTATTCTTAAAGTTACAGTGAGTTTATGTAACAGATGTGAATAAGAAATTTTATAAATATTTATAACAAATGTTCAAATATATTGATTTTTTGTGTTTTGGTGACTCAGTAATTTGACCCGATTTCATAGCACTAGTTTGACTATTCCTGTGATCTGAATGATTCATTGACAAAATATTATTATTCATTGTGCGAGCTCTTTATTTTCCGCAAGAGCAGACATGATTTCACAGAAATATATGTGTTGACTCCCACACATTGAGTCTGGGTAAACAATACAGTTGTTTTGTTATATTCTCATTAGTCAAGCATTGTGTGTTGGTGAAGTTGAGATCTAAAATGTAATGCTAATAGGTTAGAACAGTTTTTCTTAACCTGAGATTAGGGAGAGAATACAGATATGTGATAGAGGAGACTCGAGGTTCTGTTTGTAAAATATTTAAACGGGTATTTTTGAATTAGGTTTAGGATATATATATCAGAAAAAGGGGAGCAGGAAAGAAAAAAGATTAAGGGTTATAAACAGGGTCCATGTTAATTTGGGAATTTCAGGTAAGAAAAATGAGCCTACACTCAAAATAATTACGTAATCATTATGAATTTATCCATAAAACCACAAAAAAATCTCTGTGAATCACGTTGCACTTCACTGCTATATATAAAGTGATTTGTATTGCCTCCCTTCTATTCCATCTAGTAACCCATTACCCATTGCGCTTCGATCAACAAATTTTTGACCCACATGTGAGTTCAGATCATGAGATCATAGGATTGGTGTATATGATAAAGTATTCATCCACACAGCATGAATATATATTTCATTTCTATTATATCATAAGCCCCACCCCTGTACCTCAATGGATTCATTCATGAAAATTGACAATACCTCTTGTATTTTACATATTTTGTATTGCGATCATCTGTCGACGGCGTGTGACGCTCAATCAGACATTGATCAATTGTTTGGTATCGCTTCATTGTTCAAACTTCTATAGTTTGTGAGTCAGTCAATAAGGCATGTTTCTATGACAACAGTCATGAGTCCTTACTGATATATAATCACTAGGTGGTGCCATTAATCTATTGAAGAAAGTAATTGAAATAGTTTATAACAGCAAAAATGCTTTTGCTTTGCAAATTGAATTTTCACCTTGTTATTTACAACCACGCGTTCACAAATGCTGCAATACTTTCACCCTATAGACCAGAGCTTTCCAAACTTTTCCAGTTGGCGACACACTTTGTAAACATACATAATTTTGCGACACAGCGATTCAGTTTTAATAGCAAACCAGAGGTTAATTCAATCCCTTACTGATAGACAGTGAATCTAAGTATAATCTGAACTTAGATTCGCATCTCATATGTTAAAACTTATTATTAATTTTGTTGCACCAACCCTTGTGTACCAATATGAAAGGGGATACATTAACATGATTACAACATTACAACTAACAGTTCTGACGAGCTGGAAGAAATTTTAATGCGTGTTATGTCTAGGCTTCCCCTTACGTCCTCGACACACAGTTTGGAAAGCACTGCTATGGACCATGTGAAGATATTTAACAATCATATCACTCACTTAATGTTATCAACCAGTTATTGTTATCAAAAACAGAGACTGTCTCAAAGCGATCACAATTACCAGCGTTTCTAGTATAGATAAGATATTATTATACTACATTGATAATATTAATGAATATTAGATTTTTTATTTCTTTTCAACAGATTTATATTTACTGTATTAGGTACAATAATATACTCTGATATTTATCCTTGTACAAAGTTGGATTATTTCTCCGGGATCCCGAAAAGACAAAGAGAAAGATTTTCGGTAAGAAATTTTCCTTATATTCCTATTTTATATAACTGCATTATATATATATATCATCATCCTCCTATTATCGGGTAACTATGACGATCGATTAAAGCAGGCTCCGCCCATTAGTTCTTCTCAACAAGGGACGACTGAATGTAGATATTGTACATTTGTTTCCTCACAATTTAATAATAACTATCAGGGATGTGGATGAGGAATCTTCCGAGAATATTTCTAGTAAGGGTCTGAGGTCTTTTAACGTCTCATGTGATCGATTCTCGTGTAAAATACTTCAGTGCACTGAAGCCAGTGTTGGCTCTTTGTTGGTTGGAAATTACCACGAATTTGTGGAAGAAATTAGCTTTTGTGGAAGGACATTTTCATGCAGATTACAGATATCATAGTAGTTCTCGAAATTTTAACAACATCACTGAGATAACCAGAAACCATTTTATAGTAACTATGCAATTTATATTTTTCTGTGACATCAGATTATTTTTCATGAATTAGTCATTATTACTCTTGAGTGACTCGTTGTCAATGTTTTTATTTACCTTTTTATTAATGGTTAACTGAACGACGAAGCACAGCGAGAAAATTATGATGATCAACTGTTTTTGAGGTTATTATAAATTAGTAATAGTGTTGGTTGCAATTTATTGTGAACAGGGCAAGTACAAAGTTTCGATTACCGTTAATATTACCATAGTAATTCTTTCTAGCTGGTTAGTTTTTGGAAGTTTGAAGTTGAGATTATACTTAACCAACAAGCATTAGTAGCAGAGAGGTATGTGATCTAATTATTGAACGAACCAAAGACATGTGATCCAGTTGTTGCCAAACAAATGTCATTGCATCGACAAAATTATATGAAAGCAAAAAAACAGCAACTATTCCACGCTGTGCAGCAAAGAAACAATGCCCTCAAGTACAGATGCAAACAAAACACAAATATGTAAAGGTTTATAATCGGAAAGCCGCACAGCATTTAGTCTGTTCAAAATAGCTCTGTGGCCCACTGGCCTTCCTAAACGTCATATGTATAGTTATAATATTTATATTGCCCTGTGGTAATGTATTTGTGTCTTTTTGGTATGAAATGGTAGCTAAATTATGATTGTATGTTGTTGTCAGAACGCATCCCTATTTTCTGCATTGAAATAAGTATTTACACTATGGGAAGTTATCTCGGATCGCATCCTCCGCATATAACTAGAACTAGTGTATATGAAAATGATCATGAGATACTTCCTTGTCTAGATTTAAATATTACTTTTGTTTTGTATAGTGGAAATCAATTTGGTTAAATCTGTGGTGAGAGAGTAAAGGCTGAATCATTTCTGCTGCGATTGTGTATTCAATAAGGAAATATTTGAATAATGTTGTTATGTAATTTCTGTCACTTGTATTCACATTTTCATATTCTGATGTCAGTTTGGTAAATGTAATGTACTTAGTATTTAAGTATGATCAGATAGTGTGTAGAAGATTTTGTATGAGACCATTTTCTTCTTACTGTGTTGAGTTAGTGTTTGTTGTACAGCAACTGTGTATTATGTTGGCTTGATATTACTTATTTCAGGTAACATTGGCGTAGCCCTCGGGTCAAAAATTGCAGTAATATTTAACCTAATGTATAATTTGGCTGACTTCTTTTGTTGTTGAATATTGTATTTAATGGAGTTCTTTCATAGAAACCTCTCTAGCTTGTAGCTCTAGCTCCTAGCTTCTAGCTCTCAGTTTGTAGGAGTTGAATCAAACCAAAGTACATGATGAACATTAGAGCTCCTTAGGTCATGGATGAATTGATTCATATCCTTTGATTCGATAGTGTACAGCGCTACTTTACGTTAAGCCATTGACATATTCAATGCAGTCAAATATTAGCAATTATGTAATGTATTGAAATATGTAAAATAGAATGTATATTCTATGTGTGCGAATATGAATAAGAAATTTTAAACTTCTAAAAATAGATCATGCACGTTCTTAATGTTGTCAAATATTAGCAATGTATGTGAAGAAGAAATTTTGAATAATTTTTAACATGTAAAAATAGTTTATGGACGTATTTCATGTATTCAAATATTAATTATCTAAAGCAATTACGTAATATAATACAGGAATGAATGTACAATGTCTAGAGTTACTTTACGTAAGGCCATGCACATATATATTGCTTTCAAATAGTAGTAATAATTTATTATATTACAATATGATTGTATCAAACGTGGCTTCCCAATCTTTTTTCGCTGTGGATCCCAAGCGCTGATTTAGCCAGGATTTTTTTGGGATTTTCAAATTATACTACGTACTTGCTGCTTAATATAACTACTTAATCTTACTGTACTTAGTATCTACTTAATCTTACTGTACTTAGTATTTACTTAATCTTACTGTACTTAGTATTTGATAAAAATTACTGTACTTAGTATTTGATAAAAAGCGTGTACTTAGTATTTGATAAAAAGCGTACAAGGATACCACATCCCTATTTCGTTCATTTCAGTTTATCATTTTATTTGGACCCCTTGTAATCGCGCTGTGAATCCCAGGGGGTCCACCTGGGACCAAGTATGGCCTAGCAATAAGCTCGTAAACAACACATGGAATAATCCAACTCTCGTTAATTATTAAAGAATTTTGAGACTAATTTATTTTTAATTTGTAAATGATAATTATTAAAACTATGACGTCGGAGAAAACAACATTTCCTGAACAAACATAACTCCAGAACTGTAGCGTATAGCTATATATAATTTGACGTAGACTGAAACTAACGTAGTACGAGGTATTGTCTGTGTAGCGTGTTCATATGACATGGGGGTGTACGGGGTTAATCGCTTGGTAGACGAAGTGTCCCTTTAATACATTGTATTATTCCCGTAAATAATCCACAACATCGAATACATCGGAATTACATCGCAGACGACATTATTTACATAAGCGATTATATCCACGATAATTAACTTTGTTTGAAGAGAGTTGTGACGTGACAAATCCTATTTGTTCTTTAAACTAATCCGGATCGTTATCTTCGTGGAGCACTGTCTCGTCATAATCAGATAAGCTGGCTACAGTAACAATTGTATGAAATGTTTTTATGTCACTAAAATTTCAACATAAATTGATACAGTGTTGTTAGCGGGTTAGCGTAACTATGTGTAGGCCAGGTATAGCTCACAGGTACATTCACGTGACCCACAGAAATAGACCAATATAAAATGGGACGCTTCATTCGCGTGTAGAACCTTGAAATACACTTGTGTGGTTCAATTCAGTCCTTACCTAGAAGTACGCACTATTCCAGTCTACGTAACCTTACAGAAACCAGAGTTTCAGATGTATCCTCCCTTGTAATCGAGAGTGTGTGGATAAAGGTGACAGTTGAAAGACTATTCAATGTACTGCGATGCCGCCCACGCTAAGAACTAGTGTTGTAATGCGTTCGCGATATCATGTAGAATGTAGATCAGTGGTTTCCAACCTGTGGTACGCGAGAGCCATCCAATTGGTACGCGAGTACCTTCAAACTTGAGGTAAATTTACAAGCAAAGCGCATTAATTTATCCGTTAAATTTGAAACTTAGGCTACTTGTTGTGAATTTCTTGTAATCTCTTTGCAAAAGTTATATAGTTTGATAATTAAAAGAATTAATTATTTTGACTCGAGAGCGAGGCCGTCGAGAGATGTTTTTAGGCAATATACATATGTACTGTAATAATTCCGAAAATTTTGAGTTTGATTTATTTAGTGTAAATATTAAAGCGTAACTGATTATTAACGTTTTTTTTTCAATTGACCAAGGGTTATCCTTTTAGAATCAAAGTCCCCAAGGCGACAATTATTATTTACATTTATTGGTTACATAGAATAAGTACTAGGTCTGCAAGCGATAAGAAAAAGGTTTGGAACCACTGTATTGTCGTTGTTATGTTGAATTATTTCAATATTACGTGCTGACAATGTCCGGGAACTAGATGACGTTTACAGGAACTTGTTTGAATTTATTAAAACTTTCTGAAACTTTGCCTTTTTTCTTTTATCGCCATCTGCGATAGGCGAATTTCTGTTTAAGCAGGCGAAGCTGCAGGTTACTGCAATATGATGTCACAGAAAACCAGTCTGAACGTCATAAATAATTTATGGTAGTGTCATCGGAGGCCTCAAGCGGTTCTTGTGTTATCTCGATTATCTCGCAGGCTATGTATTGCAGTAAAAGGTTGACTGCACTTACGATGTATTTTGAGCTTACTGTGAAGTGGGATTAGTTCTTTTACCTTGTATTTTGTAAGATAAACGATCAGTTTGAGCTATATTTAGGTTGATATCTGCGTGTGATTCGTTCGTACTTGTAATTATTTATATTTATTCTGCCGTTATAGTTAGTTAGAAATATTGATATTCCCAGCACCTTGCCAAACAGCGTTGGCTGTACGTCACAGATCCTTGTACCTAGCCAAACAGTGTTGACTGTACGTAACTAACAGAAAGCAGGAGAACTATACAAGGAGTCAATATCGTGTAGTAGCATACCAACTATTCTTGCTCACGAGACGATATGATTGATATTACCACAATACAATATCCTTTGCATCTTGCCAAACAGTGCTGGCTGTACGTAACTAACAGATAGCAGGAGAACTATACGAGGAGTTACAGTCGTGTAGTTATTGTAGTATATCAACTATTCTTGCACGTTTGGCAATCGTAAGGAAGAAGTTATCGCTATTTGAAACTGTNGGACCCAGTGATGAGGTTTACGTGACCTCTGTTTATGTGACCTTCTGATTATTGGACAACAATTGCGTGGCTCCCTGCTGGACTGTATTTGTAGTGTCTACACATCATAGTGTGAAATAACTCAAGATAAGACTTTGGGCTACTAACTAAAACACTATACAGTATATTTGCCCTCGCTAAATCGGTCCAGTCCTCACGACTTACAGACAATATGACTCTTATAATCCGTAAATCGTAATCTTGCTCTCGGTAAACGTTTATTTCTTCCATACCAACTACCAACTACTTGATATAGTAAAATAAGTGAAATAATATTGACCTATGGTGTAACGGCGCCGCGCAGTTCATTAAATTTCCGTTCTCTTCCGATATATTTAACGAGTGTTTTGTCATAATACAGCCACTTATTGAGGTGCATTCACCAAAACGAAACAAAATGACACTAGTGCTTCAACCTGTAGAGGTTTATTTACCGAAACGTAACAAAAGGACATTTGTTTGTTCAGTCAATATAAAAGTGTATGTTATTTGTCTGGGTAAGCCCAGTTCTCCTTTTATACGCTTCAATATAAAAATCCAGCATTCCTCGAAGCCCGTGTAAAAAAACGTTAGACAACTCAAGGACGTTTCAAGGTTAAAATTAATTTATATTCTCGACGTAACAATTCCCTATTTCAACGTCAATAAATAATAGTCATTAAATTAATAACGGATAAATAATTTCGACTGTGGTACTTATGGCTGTCTACTGTTTCATAACAAATGTCTATTACGAAATAAATCAAGCTAATGTGCTTGCACTGTACAGCAGAGGAGTGCAAGCTTGTAGCACTCTCGGGCCAAATACACTTAACTGGATTAGACGGCGGGACGCACTTGCATTTCAAATTTCGCTATTCATAAAACATCACAAACAGTGGCACTGAATTCCTGTTACGCGACGTACTCTATTCAAAAACCGCAGCTTTCCGCGGGCCGCACAAATTCGGTTCGCGGGCTGCAGGTTGCACTCCTCTGCTGTAAAGTGCTAGCTCGTTACTTCAACGTTGAATAACTTGTACTTCAGATAGCTTAAATTAATCTGCTTGGTCCCTTCGACTCGAGCTAACGAGCTTGTACCGTATGCCGAATATCTTGTTACCTCGAACGTTGGATAGCTCGAACTGATTTGATCGGTCTCGAGAATCCCTATGGAAAAAAAATCCGGTTAGCTCGAAGTAATTTGTCCCTGATTTCGAAATAACTATCTTGTACTGTATTTCGGTTGTTAGGGGTCGTTCCGTTGTTAGGGGGTACGTTTAGAATGTAATACCGATGTTTCCAGGGTTATAATCACGTGTTATCATCGCGGGTCCGTTTTTTGTGATATTTTACTTGGAATAGCAACAGGGAGAGTTTTAGTTGATCTCTTCGCGTCCTGTTAAGGATTTCGTGCAAGTAATA
>QXVX01011535.1:0-10486 GCA_013436065.1 Halocynthia aurantium
GATTACTATAATCCTGCTTTTAACTCAAGTTGCGTTAATTTAAATTGAAATTTCCTGTCAATCAAGAACCTAACTTGAACACATTTTTTTTTCAAGTAAAATCGGTTGAAGAGACGGAACTGATGATCAAAGAAGCAATGGACGATATCAATGACTCTGTCACCGGACAAAGCACATGCAGTGCAGAATCATTGCTTAAAACTATTCATTCTACAATGGCTTCTTTAGACAATCTGCAAATCAAGTCTGATCGCTATATAACGGAGAAAAGTATGTATTGCGTAGTTAGGTCATCAAATTTAAAATTATGAAAGTGTGTAAAAAGACGTTATTGTCTAGAAATATTTATTTCAAGTAAACTGGACATTGCTCGATTATTTTATGACTGATGTTTGAATTTCAGTTACACCAGAACTTAATGTGGATGTTATACATGCACTGTCAAAATTTGGACACTGGCTATCGCAGACTCTACTGAATGCTAACGCCACATGCCATTTGGTGAATGCCAAAGAAGGACAAGGTATATTTATGAAGCTGTTGAATTTAATTTGTGTTGGGTTCTGTGCTGTGACCATATTCGGTTGCAGGTTAAATTTTATTGATAAGCTGTATTTTTCCTCATTTTACCTGATTTTGGTCTACTTGGTGCTATCTTTGCATTGGTATTAACTCAGTTCTGAAGAAAGTGTTGCATGGCTTTTGAAATCAAACCCATTTTAATCTGATTCACAGTAATTTCCCGAACGTAGCAAACATATAGCTCTAAAAATATTCTAAATGTCAGTGCAGTTCCGAAAATGTCGGCATTGTTCTATTGGACTCGTAACCAAAGGTGTTGTGTTGTAAATCAGTGTTGATGACGAGTCAGTACTTGCATAATTCACCCGTTTTCTTTTATGATGCAAGCCCTCGAGGATTCCTGGAAAGATTGTGGATCAGAAACATTGGTATTTTTGAAGGAGTTGAAGGAATATCAAAGTTACATTCTGAGAAACGAAAAGTCCATCGATAATAAGGTGTCAGACAAGCTTGTTCGACTTAGTAATATTGCCAAGGTATGATAATTTGAGAAAACAATTATAATGTATGATAATAAATGCTGTGATTTTTGACAATTGTATTTCTGGATCGTTAGGATCTTCTCCCGAAAATGACTGATATCATGGGTGGTGATCTGCAAGATTTAGTTGAACAAGAATTGGCTTCTACCACAGCGGCCATCGAAAACGCAGCTGCGAGAATCGAAGCGATGTTGCAAGAGGCAAAGGAGCGTGACACGGGGATAAACTTAGAAGTGAACGAAAGGTACTAGTTCTGGTTTGCAGACTATAAGCTGTTTCTATAAGCCTTTATGAATTTTCTATATCTATCAGTTAACTTATCATTAAGGTGTTTTTGCCTCATTTATTGCAAAACAAAGGATTTGGGAACCACAGAATAAATTTTTGTGCCGGAGCTGATAAAATACTGTTTGATTCTTATTTCGTCATTTTATTTTTCCATCAAAGAATTCTGGATTCCTGCACCGAACTTATGCGCATGATCCGAGCGCTGATAATTGCTGCGAAGGATCTGCAAAAGGAAATTGTGCATGATGGACGAGTAAGTACTTGCTTTCAGCAGATATTTCTATAGCAAGGACAGACCAAAACAAGCACAGAATTTCATACACCAAATATTGAAATGATTTTCACCACCTTTGCTTTATTCTAGTTTTATTATCTACTTCAGCATTCACATCTCATACCACTTCAAAAATAATACCTAGAGTTTTTAAAGTAATGCACTTTATGTGCTTCTCCAAAATTTAGATTGATATAGCGATTTTAAAGTGGATTTTGCACATCGATTGTTTAATACTTTACAAAATCTCTTACAGGGTGCTTCATCAGTTAAAGAATTTTACATGAAAAACTCTCGATGGACAGAAGGCCTAATATCAGCAGCAAAAGCTGTTGGATGGGCTGCCACTATGTTGACGTGAGTTGCATCAATGAACTTTAACCTTCTTCAGTCATTCTTTATTGTGTAAACCTCTCTTAGGGATGGTGCTGATCAAGTTGTCACTGGAGAAGGCAAATTCGAAGAATTGATAGTTTGCTCGCATGAAATCGCAGCCAGCACAGCCCAGCTAGTAGCAGCATCTAGGGTAGGTTTACTGTTTGAATTACCATTGTTGTTGGAAGGTAAAAGTGAAAATATTCACTCAGTTGTGCGTTTATGTGCATAGGCTTATGCAATTATGACTGGCAGAAGCTTAATAACTGAGGATTACAATCATTTATAGGTCAAAGCAAATAAAAGAAGTTCCAAGCTTGGAAAACTTCAAGGAGCCTCGAAAGACGTCAATGGTGCCGCCGGACGTGTAATCGCATCAATAAACTTGGGTAAAGAGCAGTCGAGTGAAGATTCAGATACGCTAATGAATGATCTTTCTACGACGTCACTGATTCAGATGAAACGCAAAGAAATGGATTCTCAGGTGAAAGACTTTTCCTTGATTCACACTTGGTCTACAGCTATAATATAGTAGCAATATGGTATCGCAAGCATTTTATATATTTGATAATTCTTGGATGCTCTTGCACTGTACTTTACCGCATGTATTGTTAGAGTGCTGTTTTACATAAACAGAATAATTGAAGTAAGAAAAAATAATATAAAATTAAGATCAAGTTGGTTATATTCAAATAAAAAATCCTTTGTCTGTTGACGTAGGTTCGCATGCTCGAATTAGAACAAGCACTGAAAGAAGAAAGAGTGAAACTCGGTAAATTCAGAAAGCAACATTATTTATTGGCAGGTGTTGATGAAACCAATGAGGTATGACAATTTTCTATACTTTTAATGCACGGTTCTATGTTCGGCAATAACTTTTATTCAGCTATAAAAAATTTATTCTATTTTTATTCACAGAATGATGGATCGGGTGATGAAAGCAAGAACAGTAATAGTAATAATAATAATAACCATCAGGTTGGTAATGCTCCGAATGTAAGCCCATCTACAGCAGTCAAAAAGAAACCGGCGATACCAATGAAGCCGAACCATCTGAATTCTTAGCTATCTTCTGTACACAAAAGTTTTTATACAATGAGGCAACTCAAGTTGATTATAACTATCTGTAGATTTGTATTTTAGCCACTTATAAAATAGTACAACGTATTGTCATCTGAAAATGATGTTTCTGATGTTCAAGTTATCATGATGGGTTCAGTACTGCTTTTTGTGCTGCAGTTTCTCCATGTGCCTTGTAAACAGAATTTGCTTTATTGAAATATATTGTCTTATGTATGATAGCATGGTGACTTACGTAATTCAACTTTTCTGTGTTTTATTTGATTATCGAAACTTTATTGGAAGCTTTAACTAGCACTGCCATATATAAATCACTCAATACCATATTCATAGCTTATATACACTGGGTCCAGTTATATGTAACTGAACAACAGAATCTCCTCGCATGTAGACATATTGTTGTGATGTCATATCAATATGATTATATGTGTGAAGGTAATAGTTCTTTATGAAAAAGTAGGATCAAGAAATGCAGTGGAAAACTTTGGCAGTTGTTAGTAGTTTCCATATTTTTTCATAAATTCCAGTTACCTTTGTGAACCCTTGTTTGTCTTTGTTATACGTTTTTTCATTTTACTATTTTTTATCACTGTCGTGAAGGCTGTTTGCAGAAGGTGTCGCATTTGAAAATGAAGGAATCCTTCATGGTTTCTTGGCATAGGTTTTATTATTTTACCTCTCTCAATTGTGAGAGCAAACATTATGCCTGGTTGGATTTGGTTTGGAGTTTGCAATTCAGTCTCTTGTTTAAACAGTATAATGATATCAAATAAGAATTCTTCTTCAGCAAACAACCATTGCCAACAACAACATAACTTCTGTAAAAGCTTTGAAAATACATCAACATATTGAAGTGTGTATAATAGAATTTATTGTAGCATGGCTTGGTTTAGTGTGTTGAAATTAAAACTAGTCTATAACACTTGTGGTAATAGTCGAGAGTTCGGTTATTTCTACTCATTCATAGTAAATCAAAATGAAAAATTGGGTGTGTCTACTGTGTCAAATGTGCATATTTATCATACTCAAATAGCTTTTTTACCTAGTACATCATTGATAACATATTTCCTAGCATAGATTCTTATACATTTCGACATAATGGGAACCTTTCAAAAATCACTTTCCACTGCCTTGAACACAATTATTCTGGTCGTCTACTATTAGTTTTAGCTAGAGTTTTTCCCATTTGCACTTATTTTTTGACTTAGTTGCAGTGAATTATTACTTTCAACATTACTACACACCTTGTAAAAAGTTGAAGCATAATTTGTTTTCTCTTCAATAAAATATGGTAATTACGTAGGTTTCTTGACTGCAGACCAATTCATTGTAATTGTGGGATGTAGTTTTATAACGGGTGACATAGGCAACGTGGTGATGTTTGCAGCTAGATCAGCGGAACCTAGGTGAGCTCTAGGGATTCCGCGTGTTACAGGGAGCATGATTATAACTTTTGAACAAAGAGGGGTTCCGTGAGATTCACTGAAAACATGCAGTTCCGTGTCACCAGAAAGTTTTGAAGAGCGCTGAGCTAGATGGTCAAGTACGTAAGGAAACTTAATAATGCTAGTAAGCTATTTCATGTCCGGAGAGTTTGATAATATGCATTCTAATTCATGGACAAGATTTATCAGCATTGCTTATCTATGTGGACTGGTAACGCATAGATAATAATTGCGGTGGTTGCCAAGCAGAGATGAGGTTGGTTGGTTGAGAGAAACCGCGAAGAATCGAAGTGATGCATACAATTGGTTATGTAGCGTTAATGCGAATGCATCAAAGTGCATATCATGCCATTCACTATACACATTTATTAAATAAAACAACAATATAATTACGATTGATCTACGATCTTTTTCGAATCACGCGGTTACGTTCCGCGCCTCTGACCTCATTTTTTAGAGTGTTATCGAGACGATTCAATCTCTCTTGAATAGTTCGACCACGAGAGAGTTGCATCGTGTTTTCTCATTCTCTGTGGCGGTGTAAAATTCTCTATTTATCTTTCGGACGCTGAATATTCATACGCTTATTCTGCCTCATCTCATTATCATAGTTCCCCTCAACATGAATAACATAAGCACACTGAATACCGTGAATCGCATTGTTGGGGATCGTGCATTAGCTTGGTCGAAGGATCATTGTGTTGGTGTTGCCACTAACAAAACTGTTGTTCTTTATGAAATGAATCCGGCTGACGTATTGTCAAAATCTACGGAAATTTCAGTCAAACCTCAGGTATATTCAAACCTTGTCAAATCTCTAAAAAATACGCATGTCATACATGCAACATTAAGCCATAAAACTGGCAAATATTAAGCATCATTGCCAGTAAAATCTTAATGGCTTGTTGGAATCATTGTTGTAACTATTATTTTCATTCAGATTATTAAACTACCAGGGGTGACGTTCCACGACACTGGTATATCAGAGATGAGTCAAACATTTGAAAAGTTGAGATCGGTATCATCGAGGACTGCAGCTATGCCTAATATTGAAATATATAGAAGTCGACTTAATCCAAGTCTAGCCCACTTATGTGGTAGTGAACAGATCGGAAATACAGGTGGTAGATTCAGATTTTTGTTGTGGCTTCTCTAAAATTATTTTTAGTGAATTTACTTCAGTTTCCAATGCCTTGAATTAATCCCTTTATTATCCTATTATTTCTGACTAGGTTCCCTTGCAGTCGTGTTTTCTCCTCTGAATTTTGCTGTTGGTGGGGGAACAGCTCTTGCAGTTTTAACTATGAGTCATAGACTGTACCTGTATGCAAGAGTTTCCAATGGAACCGCAGCAGAATGGACTAAACTAGTAGATGTTTCCCAACTCTTGGTTGAATTTCTGATGAGCAATGAGTATTTGCTTAGGTACAGTGATGAGACATACTGCAATAAAGTTATTTATGACTCCTGGGACAAGCAGTTCGCTGCTAATGTAACATTCTTCAGTTGGTCTCCGAATATATACGAAACCAGTGAACGTAGCAAGTGTGGATATTTTGCAACATATACCAAAAATAATCAACTACTCATATGGAAGGTCAAATTACCGTTCCAATCGAATTCGGATATTGCCGTTCAAGCTTACATAAAAACAGATCTATCTGCTTGCAAGAGTATGTCTTGGCTACATACAGAATTAAGGTGTGGAAAGACATGGCAGATTGCACTAGGTGGATGCTGTGGGACAATTGCGTGCTTTGAATTTAATCCTGAAAGTAGATCGATACTCAAAAAGTGTGATGTTTGGCCATTCAAAGATGACATTGCAGTCAAAAGTATTATTTGGACAACAGGAAATGCTGATCCAAGTAAATAGTTATATCTGTTTTTTATAATATACATTTTTGTATTCTATCAATGTTAGCTTTATCATGTTTCTCCGCTAATTCAATACGTGTTTATCTATCCAGCTGATTTACCATTGTAGTTTGTAAGAGGGTAATTGTACAGTACTTAGTATTTGATACTGGACCAGTGCACTGGCATATACAACTGATGACTCGGAGATGCCAGTTACCTGACCTTATTATCTGATGAAATTTATCCTGGTTTATCCTTTGTTTTAGGCACTTCAAGCATACTGGCTGCTGCTAAGGGACCTATATTTCTATGCATGAAGATAGATTGCAACTTAAATAAGCAAAGTCATGTTGTTCTGCAAGGAGTACACTGCGGCGATATTTCTTCTATCTGTTCATATAGAAAAAATTCATGGATTTCTTGTAGTGTCGGAGGATCGATTGCTATCGTCAGTCTTGAAGAGCCCGAACAATTGTAAGTACAGGCTATGCCCTTATTTGCAAGTACAATATACCCACCCTCCAAGGACTATAATTTAACAAGATTCAAACAATAAATAAAAATGTGAATACCTCGTTTAATAAACAACTGTCTAATCTTAACCTTCCCGATCGCGGCAGCCAGTGTTGGTTTCAATGTGACGGATAATCTGCACAATAGTGTCATCAGTTGATCATGATAAAAATAATCGTCAATGCATGAAACTCATAAATTATTCAAATTAAATTGTATGATTTTAAAGCAACAGAAATCCTACACAACACATTCTGAACTTGCAGTGCAAGGTTGTGATCGACAATGCGTATTTGCCGCATCCTATATGTCCTGCAACAACCCATGCCATTGCAGTCTCCCCAAATCAATGCTTTCTTGCAACGTTATATTCAAAAGCAAAGGTTACTGGCTCTGTTCAGGTACATTCAAATCATTACGCAAATAAAGTTTAACATTACCGTAAGTACACTTTTGAATTTATTTGATATCGAATGAATTTTCAGATAGAAAATTCTGGATATCTGAATTTCCAGTCTTTACCATTGGAGAAGTCACTGACAGAAAAGCTGTTTATGGATAAGACGAATTGCAAAAGTCAACAATCACATTCGTACCCTCCGCTTGATCTGTTTGAATCCTTTCGTTTGATGTTATCTTGTAAAGAAAATTTTCCAGGAAAAATTCTATCATGTTTACCTGACAGTAAATCGGAAAAGTTCAGTGATTTGCAATTACGTTGGTTCTTGCTGAGATTATATTGTGATTTTGACAATCCTTTGGTTGATGAAAACACAGATTACAAAGCTTTATTACTGAAAACGGAGCAGGTAATTGATCTATTAACATTTGCATATAAACTATATACAGCAAACTTAGTGCTTGTCTAAGGAAATTGATATGTATCATGGGTGTATGTGCTATTTTCTACCGTATGACAATTCATTTAACTGTTTATGAATATATATCCCTCAGGATATTAGTGCTGACATTGACAATTAATATTTTCAGGTTCTGGTTGCCAAACAAATGATTCTTGTCACGAAATGCTGGTTGAATATTCCTGACAAGGCTTCAACTATTCTTCCCATACGAACAATCATAGATTGGTTGAAAAAACAGTCATGCCTGCTCAGTGAAGAAAATGTTCAGCTTGTTGAGCATATTTGTAAAAGCAAAAGATATTTATGTACACCGTACGAAACATGTTCCATTTCTGGACAAAAATTTTCTATATCAGACGATGCGAGATATGCTATTCCGGAAAAAAATAATTTGCGGTGGCCTCGGTGTTGTTTCACATTTTGCACACTGCAGTCATTTAAAGCTAGGAAATGTAAAATTTGTAATACACAAGCTAAAGCATGTGATGATAGTGATATATATGTTCAAAAGTTATTAAAACATTCATCACTGTTTTGTGGTTGTCAGATGTTATAACCTTGTATTTCTATCAGTTGTTGTTCCACATTCCTTGGTTTTTCTAATAAAAAATATTTTCCCGTATTTGAGGATTTTACGCAATTCTATTGTCCGTGGACAACCAGAGCGGTAGCAATATGTAACACGAGTTTGTTAATTGCTACATCATTCTAGTACAGTAATCCATTTGATTTCGTTCCTCCTTATATGTACATCAACAGGCAAAGGCGAAGCTTATTTATTTTACACATTTGCTATTTTATATTACGTACTTGCCTTGAAAATAAACGAAAAAGTAGAAATAATTAGAATACTCGAGAGCAGTGTACATTCTGCAGGTTTCGAAAATAGTAAGTTACAAGTAAACTGAAGCCAGCACCTTTGACGATGAACGAAGTGAGCGCTTTTCAAACAGAAACGCTTTGTGTAAGTAATTTGTCTTTTATATGTTACTAATAACTTGAATTTAACTCATTCATTTATCAAACACAGGAATGCATTGAAATCGTCAAACACGTCGAGGAAGGAAACCTGATTCTTGGTTTCGCCATTGGTGGTGGGATTGACCAAGATGCCTCAAAAAACCCTTTTGTGCCAAATGATCCGGTAAACATTGAAACATCATGAGTAAAGGAATTTTCCCTGAACGCCTGTGCAATAAAGTTTCTGTTTACGTAAACTTCTTGTAACATTCTATCACTGATTTTCCCATCACAGTTCATTGATTTGCGAACTCAATAATCAATGGATTCAATATATTTCTTTAATTGCACTATCAGTAGCCAGTGTGAAGTAGTTAAAACTATCTGTACATGAAATGTTCAATTTATAACTGTAAATTTATTTTATGGCAGGGAATATTTGTGTCTCGCATCACATCCGAGGGTCCCGCTGACAAAGCAGGTCTTCGAGTAGGAGATAAAATATTGCAAGTTAATGGATATGACATGACGCTTTCGACACAAAAACAAGCAAAAAAGCATCTGATTAAGAATCAACGCATCATCCGTTTGAAGGTTACTCGCTCAAATCTTGTCGCGGATGAAAACGTTGCCACTGCTATGCCAAAAAGCATGCAAAGTTAAGAAGACCGAACTGAAAAAATATGGAGTATATATAGTTCTGCCAAGAAAATCAGACAGAAATACGAAGACATACTCAAATTGAACATATCATTACAGTATTATTAACTAGCCAATTTACATTGTGTGATTTATCGGTTGCATTGTGATGCTAAGTTTCCTTGATCCAATTTCGTTTTGGAATCGCAAGATGTTACTCCAAGACGCATCTTCCTGCCATATTTGTTCATGTAGTATTTACTGTTGAACGTTTTAACATTCATATAATCTTTCTTTATGCTGTATAGTATACACTGCACCAATTACAAAATTTATATGTTTAATATGGTACCAAAAGCCCTCGTTTCAAGTTATTTTCTTATCAATTATTTTCATATAACTCATTGATAAACGGCTGCTAAAAACCGAGATGTGCTAACCGGAGCGTGATCGGTAACTAATTAGTCTATCTGGCTTATTTAAAATAGCTGCATATGAATAACAAGATAGTATTTGTTGTATTGGATACTTATCAGGCTGACTAGACACAACCTTCAATGCTTGAAAGAGCATATGATCACACCACCATATTGTTGAAGGCATATTTTTACCAAAAAAAAATATATATATATATATATGAATGCAAGTTTGCATTTTGCTATTTCCTCTTGTATTCAATGGAAGACAGTTTTCAAACTTAAATGATAATCGTGATGCATTTGATGACATTTTAGATTTTGTAATCTTTTTTTTTTGCGTGATTGATGGGTGCTACAAATAAACATGGCAAAAAGAGTCTTAAATAACTGAATATTATTAAGTAAGGAAATACGACCGATGATTTTGAAAACTACTGATTAGCAAATCGGTTGAGCAACCCCTTGACTCAGCTGCATGAGACCTATTGGTCTCACTCGGATATGATTCTCAACCTAACCTACCTAGATATTGTAATGGGAGTTTTTTAACTGAGGCGAATGGTGCTTAATCTCTGATATTTTTTGCCAGGATACGTGCCATTTAACTACACAAGCACTACTAGGAACAACCACACATATGAAAACTTGTCACCTCATCTAACAATTTGAAAAGCAAGCATATAGGTGCAGTTCTATGTAGTACATA
>QXVX01011540.1:0-13015 GCA_013436065.1 Halocynthia aurantium
TAAAGCATATTATGATTTTTTTGTCACGGTAAAATTAGATTGATTCATAAAACCACATGCAGTTATTAATGCCAGAAGATGTCTTAATGAACAAAATATATTGCTAGTAATGTGGAAGAAAAAAAAATGTAAATAAATTACCCTCTCCAGCTTCGGTGTCCGACATTTTCCTGTCGCCTCTTGACTTCGTATAGTTCTTTAATGCTACATGTCTTATATCTATGTATAATTTACAGAAACTGTGTATAACTTACAGAAGTACCGAAGTATTCAGTTGGTATAAGGTGATTACCGTACAACCGTATTTCACACACTATAATGGGGATACTGTATTTTACGGACTTTATTTTTTTAACTCGAACCATGTGCCTTAATAATGTGCATGTACTTAGTAAGTGATTGAATTTGCGGAACTCGGTCTAAAATCAAATTCGGACGACGATTTCTCGCCCTTTACCGCAATTTCTTGCCCATATATATGTAATGTATACACCACCCCATAATGACAAAGATGAAACGAAAAGCGTACGATGTGACCTCCCGGCGTAAAGCTGTCTAGCTGATTATTGAGAGAATGTACTTCATAATACATATGTGCTTTATGGCAGATGTTTTTCAAAATTTTTGGTGGTGCGTATTTTTTCAAATACGGAGCTTTATAGACCAAAAAATATGTCATAATAAACTGGGAAAGTGATATGAATGTACGTGACACATTATCTTATTATTTGTAAGATAATAGAATTGTCAAAAGGGTAAGTATACCTGTACATGGATATAAGTATTGCTGGTCTTCATGACGCAATCATGGACTATTACCAATACCATAGTATCACTTTTGTCGGCTGTATTGTCAATATTAACAAACTAACTCTAAATACAGAATAGCAAGCAAATGAATAACTAACTCTCCGAATAGAACCGACTAATTGCTAACAGACAAACAATTATGTCAGTATTATAAAATAGCTGTTACCCTATTCAATTCTTTCAACTCATCTTCTGCTCTGTACTGAGAAAATATTTCTTTCTCACTGCATGCGTACTGCAGAATACATGCAGTTCCTATTGTACACGTTAATTTACTGGTTCATGAATTTAATAACGGAATTTCCTGTCCTGTTTAAACATGCAGAAGCTCTCGCTAAAGGCCACATACCTCACGTCCAACATAAATGTACGACTTGCAGACAATACGGCTGCTATTGTCCTGATGATACGGCGCACTGAACAGAAACTTAATTGTGCTCCCCCACATATAATCCAATTCATCAACCGTTGCATAAACTATCATAAAGCAACTATGCGGTGTCTTTGGTATATTTTATATAATATATAGGTGACAGTAATCAGTGATCATAAATAATAGGGAGTGGGGTTTGAGGATGGAGAAGACATTACAAATTATGCCTAAGATTATACATATGAACTGTAACATATTCTTTAATTCTGACAATTGTAATTGATGAACCTAAACATCCGATGCAATTTTGGCACCCCTTGTACTTTGGTGCCAAATCAATCGCACTTTTTACCCCCTTTTACCACGGCTCTGCTTGATAAATACCACTGCTATCGTAAAGTATTATCAATTGCGTACTAGTTTAAAAGTAGGAAGCTACTTTACACTAACCCTCGTCAAACCTAAGCTAATCGGATTTTCGGAGGGACAGCACTACTCAATTACGGATGTCCCTGTAAATAGTTCCTGCGTATCAACAGTCTGAAATCACGTGCTAAGTACTCGATACTGTTCTAGAACGGTATAAAATCTCAGTTTATTTAAAAAGACTGTTTACTTTCCGTTTCATAATGTGATTCAATTCTATACTAAGGAATCAGAAAAAAACAAGGCAATAATGAAAATAAGCTAGAACAAACTAAGAAGTAATAATTGTTTAGTTAAAACTTTTAATCCCTAATTTATTTTATTTTAATTGTCGGAGATCAATTATAGCTAACGCGCTACAAATGCTGTCTAAGACTGAACTGAACAATTCTGTTACACCTACTAGCCATGAAACAGAAGCCTGAAGAACCACGCTGTAATGACGCAGTTAATGTTTATTTAACGCGTGGCAATGCACGTGCTCCCCTGTTAATTTATAAGTATATACAATCACACTTTGCGCTGTAACTGCAACTTTTCGACTACGTAAGTAAAATGCGGGCTAATGGTATAAAACTATAAATAAATCAACGAACTGGAAAATAATAGTAGCGTTATTCAGTAATACTACATTTTTCACTGCTCTACCAGCAAAACCTCACAAGGGACTAAGCTCGATAAGATAAATCTAAATTTATGGGGACAGAAAAGTAAAAATTTTCAATCATTACCTTTTATATTCTCGATTTACCTTTAATTGAGCAATGCACTGAAATCTGTTTACGGCCGACTGCAGTCAACACTTTAGTGCCATCTTACGGTTTCTGATTAGCAAATATCAGCATGACTATTGAAATAGATCTCTTATTTGGCCTAGCCATATATATAAGGCTATAAGGCTATAAGGTTCATTTGACATTGGCCTATGATTCTATGAGAGGGGGTCCAAACCAATTGGAATCGGTAAAGAGGGACCCTTTGGTTAAGGATATTGATTTTACAAAGAGAGTGTGGTTGTAAATGGATGCACCTATTCCCAAATCATATGTCATTAAACACGGATAATAAAAATACTTAATAATCAGTTTGAAATGGGACTTATATTCCCACTCAACTGGGCTTATTACTATCTCTGCATGACCATGACCCTGACCACACTCCATCTAAACATCCTGAACATTAAAGAACACAAATGAAATACTGATATGTCCACAAATAAATATACAGTATTGCATTGCAAATAGGCCCACTATCAATTTAATAAAATTAGAAATTTATACATGCAATCACTGGGAGAGTTTGTGAATTAGTTTTAAATTGCGAAGCGAAATAACACGGCACATATATACAAAGATTTAGGATTCTCGATAGTGAAGTCAATATCATACATATAACATATAAACCACTGAAAGTGGAAATGAGTTTGAGGAAGTAAGAAAATGCTAAGGTCCATGAGGCTGAAATGATTTAATATCAGTAATTAGTCGAAGTTACTTAAAATGAGTTTGTCTATAACAATTAAAGCTACGTCTCATAATTATTAAAAAAAGTAAGCTACTTTAGAGTTGTATGAAACTAAAATGAAGTCCTTACAATTACCAAGCAAAGTCAATCTCCAATCGCTACTTAAATTCTAATTACAAAAACAATTTGTAGCATTATAATAACCAAACATGTGGTTCCATTTATATTATATCCCAAGCTTTTCTCTATTTGATTTCTAGCACTCTATATGCTCAAAATAACAAAGTGAGAGAGATCTATGAGGGAAAATGCATTTCTTTTGTTGCTTTGCATTACTAGTGCAGGAGTTTATCTTATAATTATATATACCGGTGTATGAGTTGAGTCTTAAAGCATAAAATATCACCGAAAAACTTTGGATTGATTAATACACAGAAAGTTGTCGATACATGGCAGAGACGAAAATAAGGCCATGACACTACCAGCAGGCCTACATCCAAATGGCTACATACTAATTCTACCATGTTAATCTTGTACCACAACATGTATGGAATATTCCATTTTTTTTTTCTTATATATATATAAGTTATGTTCCAGAACCCCCTGCGAAAGGTGAAAATCTGCGAAGTAGAACCCACATATTTATTTAAATATTCAAACATATTTTAAACCATTATAAATCATTCACACGGGGGGATTTACCTTATTAACCTTTCCCACAATCCTGTTATTTTTTTTAAACTTTTTAGCTCTTAAACATAACTGTACGATACTGCATTTATCATGAAATAAAATACAGGTGGTGTTGCAGGACATAGCGAAAAATCCGCGTTACAAAATTAGATAAGTATTATATGAAAATCCGCGAAAAGTGAACCGTGATATAGCGAGGGACGACTGTATTCCAAAATCTTTCTTGCTTCGGGCATGTTGGTTTATATTCTATGTAAAATTATATCAGTGTGCTTTGTATATAATCATATATCTTCAAATTATCCAAAATTTGGTCTTAATATCATGAAGTCCGATGCCGTCAAGTTGAACCAACCAGCTATATATAAATGCAGCAATAAACACGAAATAAACGAATGCTTTTCTGCATATTTGATAAACTGATCAATTAAAATATAGACGGTTCATATTGTCCACTTTATTATGTCATGACCAGTTCAGATAGTCATCATTTTTAGTTACGGCATGTAGGTGCATGCTTCAGTTATTTGCGCTTTTTATTCTTCTTCTTTTTACGCTTTTGCTTGGGCCTCACAGCAGCGGTTTTGGGGTCGATCACAGAAGCATCTTCTGCTCCATCGTCTGTAGAAGTTGCGGAGAGAGATGTTTGACGAAGGCGAGAATGTGCTGGAGATTCCATTGACGATGAAGAAGGCTCGGTCGGAAGTCCAGAAAACTGGTGGGCATCTTGAAAAGTAATAGTTACAGTTCATATATATTTTATTTATTTTCCCTTTTTTGAATTATCTGGAATCCCATCTCTAAGATAAACTTATGCAGTACTTTTGTATATACCCTGGTGTCTGGATAGCAATACCATCTGTAGACTGCTTGACAGGAATGTCATCATTGCTACTGTTTCATTCTACCAGTACACTTATGTATACTCATCAGATCTTAGTTCTGATGGTTTTTATGTCTGTACATAACAATTACCCATTTAATGAATACAATGATAGATAAAGGTACCAGTGACGCACCAGGAAGGCTGATACAATGTACAAAAAGTGAATATATTGGTAAAATCCAGGAACTCTGGTAATGTTAAATACCTTTAAAGATTTCAGATATTACCTCGAAGATTGTCATTTGTAGAAGTTGCTGAGAGAGATGTTTGACGGAGTCGAGAATGCGTTGAAGAGTCTATTGACGATGAAGAAGCTCCTTCCGGAAGTGCCGAAGGCTGGACATCTTGAAAAGTACAAGTTATTGTTTTATTTCTTTAGTAATTTGGTATGGATAATATAATAGTGACATATGGGAAAGGCAGCTGTTATTGACTGTGGGTGGTTTATAATAAAAAATCCTGGTGAAATGGTTTCAGTGCGGAATGGGGCTAAAATTCAGGAATTCAATTGAATTACCTTTCAGATTGCCAGTATTCTGCGGTTCAATGTAGGCTAGTTGCTTTTGCCTAAATAAAAATAAAGGAATGCATTTTAATCATGTCCTAAAGTATTCTTGTGTGTGTTTTATTTACATTTTCAAGGCTGTAGAGGTATTTTGTAGATTATCGTTTGCTGTATTGACGATCTGATTCATTTCCACATTCGTGCCCCGAATATTGTGACCTTTGTTAATCGCTTTACGGAAATAGTTGCAAGCATCTTCATGGCTTACTAAGCGGATATAAGCAGTGCCGATATTGTTTAAGAAATGAGCATGCATTACAGTGAATTGTTCATTCGTGGAACTCTGTTGTACCACAAGCTCAATGCCATCATTACATGTATCGATTGCATCTTGATACAAGCCAGTATCAATGTTAACATGAGCTATAATGTAAAAGGAATCGAGTATTGCCATGGTTTTAAGGCTATCAGTCACACCTCGCAGTTCACACAATTCTTCATGCACCACATTTATGAATTGAGGTAGTGGTTTTGTTGCAATTCTACGCAAATTCGGATTGGATATCATCTTATTGCAGCTATCCAATACACCCCGAGAACAGCTACTAAGTACCGAAACAGCTTCGTCTGGTTTACAGCCAGCTTTGCACATTTTAGCTGCACAAACATACACTATGCAAGCACGGAGAAAATGAGAATCAGCAATACATTCTGTTGCAGTTGCTAAAACATTCAATGGTGAAATCTTAAGCGATTGACATAGTAAAATGATGTCGTTTATTTCACTGTCACATGGTTGTTCACACATGACTTTGCATTCAGCAATCTGCTGTAAAGTTTCTATTTTCTGTGTAGGGTCCTTCAGTAACTTTAAAATTTCCTTCAGTGTGTTAAGAGTCATTGAATATTCATGGTTCTTGTGGTAAAGATCAGCGTACTCTGAAGTTGAAAATATATATTGTGTTACGCAATCAGATTATATGAATGTTATGTTAGTATTACAGGACCAATTATCCGGCGTCCAGAAATCGAACAGACCAGAAAACTGGAAGTTTTTTCCCGCTATTTTCATAGTTCGCACACGCGGGTGTTGTCCTCACCAGACCGGTGCTACTCTTTCAAGACGCGTGGCGTTCATTCACTAGCCGCATTGTTTATGTCTAATTATTTACGTATTTAAATGCCTTGGTACTAGAAAAATCAGAAATCAGCGCACCCACTAATCAACAGATAGCCGGCGATAACGAACATGTATTGAGACACAGACGTATTGACTCAGAATACTTGGCTAGTACCAAGATATAAATAAACTAACCTCTCAATCTGGAGAAATGTTCACTCTCATTGTCCATCTTTTTTAAAGGGATCGGATTTCTAACTATACCTAGAAAGCAAAACATAGTTTATGGGACTATTTTCCTACATACATTTAGTCTTACCCAAACTCTATTTATAAAGATTTCAAGTTAATCTCACTACAAGAAAATAATTTTCATAATATTTATCATCACAGCTAATCCAGAAAATTGGTTTGAAGCAAGAAAACATTGATTGTAATCAATCGCCTTATATGAATAAATTTCATCTAATTAACTCTACGAAATACTCGCGAGAGTTATTATGTTAGAGTGAATAGGATCATTACAAGATTGAAAAAATAATCCAAACATTATACAAATAAAGAGATTACCACCTCCTCATTATTAGCCTGTAAATTAAAATTTCAGTACTGCGAAACATTTTTGTAAGTTTACTTTTTTTAAATAAAGGGTTGTGTTCGCATGTCAATGCACCACTACTTGTAACTAATTAAAAACAATCTGGTAGAATTTGCCATACTTGTTCTTTGCCCAAGAAATTCAGAAAGATCAATGTGTATTCTTTGTTGCTTATCAGATAGATCAATGCTCACTGAAATAGGAATAACCGGTAAGAAGTAGAATTAGGTAAATATTTTTGTAATCATTTCCCAAACCTTGGAAAGTTGTTGGTATTTCAGTATGTGGTAATTGTCTAAATATGAAAGAAATTTGGGAATTAGGATAAACATAGACAATAAAGAAATGATTTGTGTATGGCTAAATTTAGACATTTACCCTTTTGCTTTTATACTACATTAAAGTAGTATCAGTTTTATTTTTGCAATTACTTCCGTCTTTTGTAAAGGATTCTTAAAATCCTCAGTGTCCTGGAGTACAGCTAATGCTTCTTTAAGAAAGTGAGTGGCTTTCACAACTTCACCAAGACCTGAATAAGCTAAACCACCAGTCATATGTAAAGCACCATACATACTATGCTTGTAAACACTTGAACCATAACTATCTTTCATGTGACCAATGCTTTCACTGGTAATTCGGACAACAGTATTGAAGTCACCAATCTGAGCAAATAGTGTTGCAATGATATTCACATAGATTGCCTCTGAAATTACTGTGTAAAATCTTGATTGTCGAAATTCTTCTAGCATTTTGCACACATAGGGAATGACTTGTGTTCTTAAAAGTTTGCCTAGAAGATTTGAAGACTTCCGCGCTTGCGTTATCAAGGCATGTACTTTCATAAAGCAACAACCAGCTTCAGGAATATCTCGCATTTCATTTCCAACTGTAAAAATCATAGTATTGGCACATACATACAAGATGAAAGAAGGCAGTAACTTCGATTCCTTCAAGTATTTGTCAGCATCTGCAACTACATCAGCCGCAATCATGTTAAGATTTCGAGCAGTTGAAATGATTTTTGCTGTTGTATCTGCTATAGGATCTTCAAGTAGTAACTGACATTCTGCCATTTGCCTCAGGATTTTTAATCGCTTATTTACGTTATCCTGATACTCTAGTAATGTTTTCAATCGGCCATAAGCTCCTGAATAATCCTCAGTGTCATAACAGCTTTCTGCTTGTTCTATGAATCAAGGAAGTGTTATTGCGTATGCAGAAATGGACAGTAAATGTGAATATACTTCAGCAAGTTCTCACTTTTAAGTTGAATCATTGTATCGAACTTCACTTTGTCCCTTTGGATCTGACTGTGAGCGTTACTATCATCCTGATGTGTCAGTATTGCGCCTATAAGGAAGATAATTAATATGTTGTGGTTGAATTGGAAGAATTAAATACATATTTATGACTGCATGTATTTAAGACTAATATGGTACCAGATAAAATTCGTTGCCGAGGAGCAGTTGTCATGCCTCCAAAACATACATGTTTGAAAATAGTATCAGCTGTAGGACGATCTTTTGGATTCAACTTCAATGCCCATGGAAGCAGGTCTTTTGCAGCATCCTTATCTTCAAACAGTAGCTTACCGAGGTCGCGATCTCTGTCATTCTTTATGTTGTAGTTCCAAATATGTGGGTCATTCCCAAAGGGGTGACAGCCATAACTCCAGAGAAAGTAAAATACAAGACCTAACGAGTAAATATCCGCTTGCTTTGATATTACGTCGCTATTATAGGTTTCTGGAGCTCTGTATCCATCTGTACCAACACTTTGATTAGTTAGGGCAGTCACAGAGCGACCACTGGTCATTGGTTTACTTAAACCAAAATCTGCAATTTTGAGAGTTTTCTTGTCAAGAGAAAGCAAAACATTGTGTGGTTTAAAGTCTCGATGAATTATGTTGTTCTCATGAATGTAACTTATCCCGTCCAACAGTTGTTTTGCCTGGGAAATACTAAGTTCTGGATCAAAGGAAACTTTGTTGTTTTTGTTCTCAATGACATGGTCATATAGATTCTGTGTGTGACAAAGTTCCATGGCTATGTAGATATATGGAATGGGACCTTGACGATAGATATCAGACTCGACGATGGAAACAACATGTTTATGAGGATTAAGTTTGGTTAACATCTGAGCTTCTCTCTTGTTTTCTTCATTATAACGAAGAGACTTTATCGCAAGCTTCCGTGTTCCAGTAATTTTACTTATTTGCTCACCAATGAAGACATTGCCAGTTTTGTTGATATTTTTCTCATACCACATTCGTATGGTTTCCGAAAGCTTAATGCATTCTGAAATGACATACGGGATAAATATGTGAAAACAGAAACATTGAAAGGTTCAGGAACTTTGACTTGTGATATTTTGAAAAGAAATGTATAATTTTATGTGTTTTTCACTGTAATTAAGTATTTTTATATAATATGCATTGTATGAAGAATACAATGTTATGTGTTGCATGACAAACGATTCATATAGCTAATGTATAGTATTTCCACCACAAATAAAATATTTTTTCTGTGCTTCTAAGACTTCTAAGACACAGGCGTATCTGAGGTGTGACATGTGCACAGGGTGTAAGTTGGAGGGGGCTCCAGTGAGCAGTTTTTTCTTGAAATCACATGGGGCATCCACGAAGATTTTCCAACAATGTCAGCATTTCAAATGTTTCAGTTAGATTTACAACAAGTTTAAAGTTATTTTATTAGTTAGGTTTAAATAATTTTCATACCTGATTCTTTATCAGAAATGCTCTTTTGGGGTTCTAGAAAAAATTCATATTAGCGATTACGATATAATTAGGCATACTAATTCTTTTTTCCATCCTAATTAGAACAAAGCCTACATATAATATCTACAACTACACACCTTTGGTATCTTATTGTTTAAAAGTAAATAACATTTGTCACTTGTAAAGAACATATTTCATTATTTAGTATAAGGATATAATAAGAATTTATGCATAGATTTGGCTTTCTTAACTAATTATAAATCATAGCTTGATAATTATAATTATATTTCTGTCATATTACTAAATAAAGTATTACAGTACTGTATCTGAGCAAGTATATATTGTATGATGATATATACTGACATGTAATGATGTGCTACACTTTTGTTAAGGTGGTAGTTGTCACTATATACAGCAATATCCTGAAGTAAAGCTATTCAGCTCGAAATGCGATAATTGTAACTTCAGTGTATAAGCGATAAGTTTTTCAAGCCTAGGATTCTTAGTTATATATGCATATACATTCTTCCCGATATGATGGAATAATGTACAGTACAGTATATGGAAAGCAAACCAAGCAACCGCACTACACATCAATTACTGAGGATGACTAACGGAACTGAGTCAGTGGAACTCTTGGATTGGTTCTCTCGTTTAATATTGAATCAAAACTGGTAATATTTAGTTGCTGAGAAGCACTATAGCAGAACAGTGCAAAGTAGGGAAGCTATAAGTGGATTAATTGTGTATTTTTGTGCATCTTTGAAACTCAAATATTTTACTACACTCCAGTGAAGATATAGAGAGTGGAGTAAATGGTGATTATTACGAGAACTCTGCCACCATGAGGAATTCGAATTGCAAACTGCAACTAATGGAGAACTTGCAGGCAAATCTGCAAGTGTGATTTTTGTGTAGTTTGACCTATCTAGTCTTTGATTATTTACTACATACCTTGATAACGATGCTGATGATAGTGAATGCTTTGATGTGACTGACGGTTATCAACATGTTCTGCAATTAGAGAATAAAAGAAACTGAATAAATATTTATTAGTGTTACCAAAATGGCGAATTCTATTCAAAAGATTCAAAGAAATATATTGCCTCTCACCATGCTTGGCCAAATGATAGTTAGTCGTTTGTGAACCACCAATCTGAGCTCCAATGAAATCTCCTCCAGATATATGAACTAAAATATAATAAATGATAAAATATCAAAAATCAAAAAAATTAATATTTAAAAAAATATATTATACAATTATATGAAATTATTATAATATAT
This sequence comes from Halocynthia aurantium, assembly GCA_013436065.1. NCBI lineage: Eukaryota > Metazoa > Chordata > Ascidiacea > Stolidobranchia > Pyuridae > Halocynthia > Halocynthia aurantium. The sequence goes on from QXVX01011540.1 coordinate 10,897, forward strand.
AATAACTTCAACTATATAAAATAACCATAAATTTCAACATTATCCGAAATTGAGGAAGATTATGTAGTGATTGGTTCTTAGCTTTATGAATTTATGAACTTTTGTGTGATGCGAACTGCCAGAGTCAGATGGGAGATTTTTAAGGCATAATTAATTTATTGCAGACTCCAGTGAATCGGGAAACTGTGATCTATTCAATATGAAAATTGGTACTCCATATTATCACACACAAATTTTAAACTACAAAATCATCATATTTCGTGTCATACCTGGTGGCTGGGTAACAGACTGTTGTGGCTGATTGATCTGCAGCTGTTTTGTGTTTTCTAAAGTTTGCTCAATTAATGACACCGAAGTAGCAGGATCATCTATGAATCATGGAAGATTTAATTCAAGCCTAGGAGCAATATACTGAACTAAAAGAACTACCCAACGTCACTAAGCTTTCACTCGTACTGACATGAAGCTCTCGTATTCCAAATCTTACTTAGAAAGGATGTACGTCATTCGAATACTTTACTTTGAACGGAGGCAGCATACTTGGATAGGATGCGCGTCATTTAACTATACCTGCGTATATTCATATCATTGCGCTTATTTCTAGAGAAACGTGCTTGTATTTGCGTGCTTAGTCTTTCTTATTAGACGTAAGAAGTATCTAATCACATTTGTTGGTTACGACTATCGGTATGTCCAGTTTCCCGAAATTTATGAGATGCACGAGCTGATTTTCGAAGAAAAAATCATAAAAACATTCCGCAGGTGGGCAGTGACGTTCCACATGTAACATACCCCATATTTCGAAATTAATGTACAGTACTAGTTTTCTATCTTTCATTAGTTCTGGCAAAGTGTGACCTATAGCAGCATATAATGATGTAATATTTTGATATTTCGATAGATAGCATATTGCAAACTTACCCAGAGTAAAATTCTCAATCTCCGATAGTAAATTCTCGCTGGAACTAGATGAAGAATTGTCGCACTGAACGTCTAGAGATTCTACAAGAAAACAACAAAAATGCAATATAATTGCCAATCTACACAGCACAGGACGGTGAGGGCACATTACCGAAATTTAAAAAATATGACATCAGCCATGGGTATGCACTATGCACGAACAAAACAAAAATCGGCCAAATTGCGATTTTACGAACCAATTATTGACGTATTGCGAGGTATTCTTGTACTAATATACGATTGAATTCAAACCAATAAGAGAGTCTGAGAACCTGATACTTCATAAAACCATACAATGATTACAGTTATTAACACACATGCCAGAACATGTCTTAATTAACAAGATATATATGGCTAGTAATCTGAAAGAAATAAGAGAAAATGTGAAAAAATTACCCTCTCCAGATTCAGTGTCCGACATTTTCCTGACGCCTCTTGACTTCGTAAAGCACTTTATTGCTACATGTCTTATATGTATGTATAATTTACAGGAACTGAGCAAACATAAAATTTCGGGTTATTTTTACATTGTGTTGATATCATTTAGAAGTACTTTCTTATTCAGTTGATATAAGGTGAGCACCGTACAATCGTATTACACAAACTTTGAGGCGGATACACGGATTCATTTTTTTCAACCACGAACCATGTACCTTAATAATGTGCATGTACTGTACTTAATATGTGATTGAATTTCCGGAACTCTGTAAAAACTCATATTCGGACGACAATTTAATGCCCCTTTTTCGCAATTTATTGCCCATATATATATAATATATACGCCACCATATAATGGCAAAAATAAAGTGAAAGTCGTACGATGTGACCTTTGGGCGGAAAGCTGTCAAACTGACTATTGAGGAGATGCACTTCATAATACATAGGTGTCTTAGGTAATGTCATCTTTTAAAAGACCGGCAGATTTTTTTCTAAATTTGTGGTGGTGGTACCATGGGCACGCATATATGGATTAGTATTTTATCGCTATTCATGCATCTGCAAACAATATTGTGTAAAAAAATTTACTGAACGATCTGCGTAACTGTCATTCAATGAAACGAAATCGGTTTTGAAATGGAGCAAAATTCAAACATTCTGTTTTCAACCTGAGCGGATGTATCACTAAAAGGCTAATTCTCCTCTCTATCTCTGTCTGGTA
>QXVX01011545.1:0-11219 GCA_013436065.1 Halocynthia aurantium
CCCATAACGGTATCCAAACACAGTCAGACGCTGTTTGGTGAAAAAAGGGATTGAAACTCATGCTGTCGTACCATAACATTTTACTTACGGCTGAGGAATCATAACAATGTGTACAATGATTATTAGACGGCAACTAAGTCGAATAAAATGGACTTTGTGTAAGGATTATTCTATTAACACTCTTCGTTTTATTACAAACCAATATTATATAATCACACAAATTTCATCACAACTTGGCGTAGAATTTAAAATTGATGTACATTACATTTTCGTTAGCAGTGATCATCACCGTGAATCGTACCTTAAGGTAAAAAGTTGCATTAATATCTAAGATTGTATCTATTAATAACAGCAGGAGCCTTTCAGGCAGGGGTCCCCAAGATTTTTTAAAGCCTTGTTTTGATGTAATGGTACAAATGAACCTAGTTTTGCAGCAGTCACAGATAAATGATTTTTCAATCTATTTAAATCCAATGTCATCGTAAATAATACTGGTGCGGGCATTCCAGATATTTTTCTGCATTTAATTTTTAAGTGAAAATTAATGTAGTTATTGAGTATATATCCCCATTTCAAAATTTTATCATCAACACAACCCCCCCATGGCCCTGTAACAGGATCATGCTACCCATGGGAACTCCTGCTGAAGCGAATAGCAGCCCACAAACAGATAACATACATATTGAAACTAAATGAAATACTGCATTGAAATGATATGTTACACAACTTATTGCTACAATTTTGGCAGTACTGTTAATTAAGGAGCAAATAGTATAGTACAATATGATTTGGCCCCTCAGCCACATGATTTCACACCTTGCACACCTTGCATGTAAACACCGCTATATCACAATGAACAGAAATACTAGGAATGTGATCTGGGTAAAACCAAGTAAGGAATCTGATTGGAGATGTGATAAAATGATTATAATCTATGTGAAATTTCATGAAAAAAGTTCGATAAATCCACCCTAGTTTAGGCAATACATTTTTCCATTGGCAATTCGTGATGTTAAAGACGCAAATAATACTTTTCATATGTGGATAAGAAATACACCTACTACTTATGGCTGTTGTTGAGTGAAATAAGAGTACACAAATGAAATAAAAAAAATACAGGCACAAAATAGTAAGGCAATGCTAAATGCTTTTGCTCAAAATAGAACAAAGAGCATCAAGTCAAAATACAATGTTAGAAGTTAGTACTATATAGTGCTATAACAAAGTGAAATATTGAGGTTATTTATATATGACAAAGGCAAACTTGATTTAAAATTTTAGAACTAGCAGGTTTGGACGGTAATCGAATGATGGACATTCACTCAGACAGACGTGAGAAGATTGCTAGAGCCATCACTTGAACCATTGGGTTGCTTTCTGAAACTAAATTATAATTTCAAGTCATTTATGGATAATAGAAAGACTTTTGTAGCATGTGGCACCCTGCAGGTCGCATTTAAAAACTATATAAAACTATTAATCCTCAAACTACAAGTAATATTGCTCTGCAGTGTTGTATGTGGAGTGTTTAACAAACTTACCCTACAGCGGCCACCATCTGCTGCAGTTTGAAATTGGCTTCAATTTGTTGTTGCAGTTCTTGTTCCATCTTCCTCTTACTGTCCTGAATCTTCTTCATTTCTTGCTCAGTTTCATCCAACTGCTGTTTGACCACATTATTCCGGATACTGAGCTGTAAAAAAAGAATCAGGCATATCATTAATACGCTCTTTCAATTATTATCAGAGAAATTGTTTACCATATCCCTGTCATCGATAGCTCTATTTGTCTCATCCTCAGCCTGTTTGAGGACATCTCTCAACTTCGCCTCAGTCTTGCGATGATGCGAAGTGATTGTGTTCAGCTCCCTGAGAAAATTTATAATCAGGATCCGAAAAATCAATGAAAACTTCTTACTGCAAGTTAAATGCAATAGCTACCTTGCTTCCTGTTCAAGTTTGTCTTCCAAATTCATGATCTTATTCTCAAGCATTGCCACAAGTCCATCATTTGACTCGCTATCTTCCTGCTGCTGTACCTACCAAAAATAAAATTATACATTATTATCTCCTGTAAAACACGAATAAATAACCTGGTAACATGGAAACATTTCTTACATGCTTATATGCTTCCTCCTGCAGCGTGGATGATCTGCTTCTTTCAATTTCTACTTCGTTTTGCATGTACCCGAACTTATCCTAAAAAATTACCGGAAATTGACTAGTTATCTTGCATATACTGTACTATTGACAATGATGGAATTTGTGTTTCTTGTTTAGTAATATATAATAGAATATAGAAAGTGCTGCTGTAATTTACCCTATACATAGGGTAATTGGCATCCAACATGAAATAATACACAATATAACACAAACTGGGTGACTCAATGATGGTGAAGGACCCATCAACATCCCCAACAAAAACATATACTTGATGTGCTATACCTGAGCTAAATGGAGATCTGCCTTGATGATTTCATTTTCTTCCGATATCTTTTGCATGGAGGTTTCCAAATTTAGTATTTTATCTTGCAGATATCTGATCTCCTTTTTCAGCTGCTCCTTTTCATGGCTGTCGTTAGCAGAATTGATTGAAATTTGCTGGTCAACGAGCTTAAAAATCACAAAGCGGTTACTAAAAAGTCCTTACAATGTACTTAATCCAAGTGTTTTCACAACACCACAAGGTGGCACTGTTGATCAAAATTGAAAACACTTGGGTCAGTAGCTTCGGTATGCTAACTATTTTAAATGTAAATAAAGACTACATGAGCTGAATTACTGTTGTACTTCACTTAGTAAACAGAGTCAGGGCCACAGTTTTGATATTTTTACTGTACTCAGACTACTGTACCTTTGATTTAAGTTTGGCATTTTCGTGCTGCTGAACTGCAAGCTTATCACGAACATCACACAGCAAGCCCTCAACTTCCTCCAGCCTGGAATGAATTTCACCTTTTTGAGACTTCATTTTTGAAACCTCTGCAATAGCAGCCTTCAAGTTGTCTTTCAATGCTCCCACCTATTTAATTACAATGCAAACAATTTATAAATTAGTAAAAGACAATGGAATCAGTCAAAGAACATCGATAATGTTATGCAGCGCAACAGGAGTCTGACCTAATATTAATGCATTGAATTAGCGTAACAGATGTACAAACAAGTGCAATAATGATGTGGAGATAACAACAACCCTTGTTGTCCCTGAATACAATGCTCGAGTCAGTCACAAATATATAATAAAAGACCTCCTCAGTTAAAGATTCTTCCTCTTTCTGATGATTTTCAATGTCTTTGTTTTTGACCTCCATTTGCTTCTTCAGGTCATTGAATTGCTGTTGCATGTCCGCAACAAACATCTCCATTTCCTTCGACGTTGAATCCTCTGTTGATTGCTGGATCGCGCCCAACTCGTTTATCTAAAATCGATACAATACAAAGTTTGAATGTCATCACTCTAATTCAAAGTTAGTGCGATTCTCAATCTCGATTAAAAACAATATTTGATGATTTACACCACAGTCTGAAAGTGAAATACATTAACAGTTACCCTTGAATAAACAGAATTAGACAATTGATGAAAGGAATGTGTGCAATAAAAAATCCAATCCTTTTCAACCCATCCCTTTCTATATATGACTATGAACCTCTTCAGAAAATTCTCAATAATTCAAAACACAAAAGCGATTGCGTCAAAGACCACTACACTTTTTCCCCCCCCACATTATCTGAAAAAAACCAACAAAGTGGTGTCAACCCTTGAAGTAGTCTTGAGACAGATTACTTGCGAGATGAATCATCCAAAATCTTTGAGTTTTACCAAGTGATCTGATTCATGCTTGAGAAATTCAGTAGGTCGTTAAGGTACAAGCACCCCTTCATTTGAGTTAACATTGTATTGAGTAAATGTTAAATCAAATCATAAATACCACGTTTAAGGAATGTTTGATATGCCTCAGTATTGTGCTATGGAGTATACATATCATCGAAAATATGCACAATGTTGCCCAATAGATTTCGGTGTTTCATCTTTCGCCAGTCATCGTACGTTATCAAAAACAGCAAACAAAGTCATCTGATAATCTCGTGATGTTCCTATACGTTCGTTAACGGGGGGGTCGGGGAGGGATAAAAATATGGTATAACTCCTAAAAATAGTATTTAAAGCAGGTGTTTACTACTCACTTTTGTCCCGGTGAGTGATAGGAAAAGTTAATGATCGATAAGGAGAAGACATGAGTCGACATTATTAATTGAATATTTCGATAATAAATTAGTATTACTCGAGGCCGCCATTATCTAGTGATAAGATCGTTCTGCGTAGGGTGACGTTGTTAGAAAATGTGCGCGAAAATTCGACCGATTAGCAGACGACTCGCGGTAAACAAACGTATAATTGAAGGATAACTACCAGCCAGTGTATTTTATGTGCTAGTTACTTTTTTTTAATTAAGGTTAAAAAATAGGCTTATGTTGTCTGCAAGGCGTCATAATAAACCCTTTTTTCCCTATTTATATATGAGATTCAGGCATGTATCTCCATTACCCCATACGCCTACCTTCAAACAGATGGATGGATTTTTTTTTAGTTTTAGTCATAGCTGTGATTTGAACACGAACAGAAATTCCAACATAGTCAAACAGTTTCGCTTTTACGGGCATTCAAATTTCCCAGACAATTGCATTCTTTACTCTTTCGAACAGGGTTGAAAACAATCCAATTTGACTATGGAAGTTTCCGACTCAGAAAATGACGTAGGTTCAAACAAATCAAAAATCAGTTTCCCACACAACATCCTTCCGATAAACTTAAACAATTGTGGAATAGGGCAGAATAGAAAGTGGGTGATAAAGGATATTTCTCCCCCGGAACGCCCACGAATTGTAACCGTAGGGCCATAATCCCAGCAACAACATGCTACCCCTAGCTAGAAACAGAAAGCGGCAATAAAATAAACAACTGTACGAATCCACCCCCGCATATTACTATTTTACTGTATCACATTGTGAGAACTACGACGACCTTTTACAGTTACCGTCAAGGGGCGTAATCTGGTAGTTTCCAAGGATTCTCAGAAATTATAAACCTTGACTGCATCGACCTTTGTTAGGAAACAAACATTTCGTCTCTACATTAGGTCCGTTTGAGGAATGTAAACAGATCTAAACCATCACCATATATTTACTAAAGGATCGACTATATATAGAAGCCAATTATCGGAGATTACAATCAACAGATTTTACAGATATTTTTGATAAATGTGTAATTGTTGAATGTGAACAAGTTGGGAACATAAAAAGATTTCGGTAATAATAGTATTGGTTTCAATCGCGTTTTCACTGATATAAAAATATACTCCATAACTTATTCATCGTAACATTGATCAAGTATGTTGGGACGTCGCTATGATACACCGCCGCGAATACGAACATAGGTACAATTTCACCGACTGTATATAGGCGTATACGACGGCGTGACGGAGAGCTATCCATCAAATCTGTCACCGGAAGTTATTTTAGAGTACAGACAGTTTAAAGTCGACGTCCTCGAGGTGGAATAACAACAGGTATACAGGGATGTTTTAGGCAGAAAAAATACAGACAATACGAAAACAAATCGAAATATAACGATCTGTAAGTTCAAGATTGGCGCTGTTCGCTTTCGGCACAGCGTAAGCGCCGTAGTTGTGTTATCCCTTGTTAGCTGTGATAATAGTACCAAATTGCTCTTCATATCATCATCATCATCATAGACATTATCCCCATCATCATGGATCATTGCAGCAAGAACAAGAAAGCTAAGGAGTGACCTCGATACGGGAATATATTCTTTACCAAATGATTTTTCATTTCAAACTATATAATACAGACAATAAATGTTCCTAAAGCCCTTAAAGCGGCTACAAGAGCATTGTACTCATGTCTGGACGGAAGCGCTGTGACAAGGTCAGACAATTGGTGCCCACCCATAAAGACTCCATAAAGGTTTTTGTGGTTCACCCTTGGTGGCTGTAGCGCAAATTCCTTTTAGTGCAATGGCCTCCAGAACTTCTCCACATACAGGTTAGTAATAGCTATAATCCTTATTTATGGGACATTAAAAACAGTGTAATTGGAAATTATATCTAATTATGTATTATTTGAAAGAACGTTTCTTCTGCACCGCGGTCACCAGTTTATACCGATGATACGAATCAAAGAAATTCGCCTCTGCTCTGCTTATGGGATAAACTACGTAGAATAGGTGAAAAGTGCTTTCACGATGACTAATAAGCAGGGATTTATATCCCGCCTGTGTATTTCAGGGTAATTCACAATACTTTTCGAAACTTTCTCCGAATTTGCTATCTTGCGCTGAAAAGAATTCGAATTCTGCGAATTGTTGAGATTAAGAAGTATAAATCATGCGAAATTAAAATACTTCTCTAAGGTAAAAACAGTAATTGACTTGATGATACATTGGTCCCGCGAATAATATGTATGTAGTTAATACCTGGGTGGTAATGACTTCCACGCAACTCATGAGGTGTGTTTCCATGGGTGATTTAATTGGGGAAAGTAGACATCTCTAATCCTACACTTCTCGCAGGTTATTCTATCGACAGGATTGGCCCAGACGTTCTACGTCGCTTTTTTTCAGCACCGGCGGATGAATAATATGTATGTTTATAATACCTGGGTGGTAATGACTGTCAAGCTAATACATGAGTGATTTGGCGCGAGAAAAGGTTTATACGGTGCATTAATGGAGCATATATACCTGGTCAGTTTAACAGTTTTCTATAATTTTAAACGCCAACGTTTGTACTGTAGAGAAAAATTGCGTTGCAAATCCAATGTTAGTCGGAAGACGCGAAATTTCGCGTGAGAGGGGAAATAACCAAAGAGCAATGTCGACGTAACAGTCGCCATAATACTTCATGATATTCAATGTCAAAAAACTTTTTTATGCTATTATTGCAATACCACCGTGGTGTTCAGACGAATAACGTATCAAATTCCAACTATGAAGTGCTATTAGGCGTAGCAGAAACTCGTTAAATCGGAATCCGAACCCGCGCTGTTTACTACAGGGCCATCCATGACTGCGCGGAACGTAACCACCGTAGGATTTCAACGTATGGGAAGAGAAACGCTCTTTGGAAAGCGAGAGAACGTAGAAAAGGGGGAAATATAGCAGCGTACATATTACATATACAACGTATTACAAGACATTCAAAAATCTTTTTTTTTTCCTAGTTACTCTATCGGAAATAGACAAACAAAAACAAACCGCATTGTCCGTCGCACACTTCTATATAAAGCGAACCTATATTCTGCTGGGCAATCAAACAGTTAGAAAGCCTTGAGAGTATTGTTTGTACAAACAAGCGCTGAATTAACTCCAAGATACGCGACGAGAACAGTATCAGACCAAGATTATCGTGGACTAAAAGCAGAGAAAAATGTTGGGACCTTCAATATTCCGTATCATTTCAGTACTATTACTATCGGTCGATTTCGGCGATGCCAATTGTGAATCTAGCAAAGCTGCCAGGACACAGCAAGAGCAAAAACTTCTTAACGGAATGAACGTAAACGATGTCGTGGTCGAGGCAAAATATATGGAAAAAGTTTCGGAACTATCAAAGTAGGTTTTCAATTGTATTAATAGGAGATTTATAGAGCTATAGTAGGCTATAACTAGCTGTACCCATCTGCGCCCAAGCACTCATTGGGGATCATTTGGAACTGCTGCGGCTTACTGTCTGTATTTTTTTTCTAATCATTACATCTAATCATTACATATATATATATATATAAACTGTGCAACACGTGTTCATCATTTATGTCACATGAATCGAACCACAATCGGCATTTCGTGTTCTATTATATAGATAGCGGATGCCGCTAATTCCAAAGTACACATTACGAACGAGTCATGCTTTGAATATGTTCTTAAACAAACGGAAACCTAGGTTCAATGACAGAATAAAAGCCAACTCAATAAACGGCTCTAACTAACGTGACGATGTAATGACGCAATATTTTTATTGTCAGGTTCCGACTGATGCAATCTTGGGAAAAATATAACGGCGAGTTACGGTTCCGGGATGATATTTTTGTACGAACGACGGACAGCGGGGATTCGAACACGTATACGCAAAATTGTTTCATCGGCTTGGAAAAAGGGACAAAAGTTTTTCTCATTTTGTCCAGAATCAAAGATAATGAATTCGCCGCTCTAACGCCCCCTGTTCTATCGAAAAGGCAAAGTCACAGGTTGCTGATTAGAAAAAGGGCATGCCCCGATTGTCCTGGTATCCGTGTCCTAAAAGAATCCTTTCCTTCGGAGATATCCGAGTACAAAGGGAGTAGCATCAAACTCGAATGCAGGGTGGATTCAGGTTCAAGTTTGACAAGTCTAGTTTGGTTGAAAGATGGCCGAGACATTGTCGAAGGTGGGAAATTATACAAAGATATGGGTCTAGAAATAGAAAAGGCCAATCTCAGAACGGGAATTGGCGGACTGTTAATAACATCGGCGACCAGCATGCTCACAGGGACTTATAAGTGCGTAGCGGAAAATGAAAACGGAGAACGAGCGGAACTGACCACTGTTCTGACTGTAACACCGTACCGTTTCAAACCTTGCCCGCCAGAGGACAATCCATACTGTCTACAAGGAATTTGCGCTCTCCATGGTGAAATTGGTCATGAAATCAAATCTTGTTTTTGCAAAGTCGGTTTTTCTGGCAAACGGTGCGAGGAAAAAAATGTGTTAGCGGTTGCCAGTTCCAACAACGATACTGTCGAAACGATCAACGAAATGAAAGTGGTAATGGCGGTTCTTGGCTCGGCACTCATCGCCACCCTTTTACTAGCATCGGGATTAGCTATTGCCTATATCCAATTGAAGCGAAATTCTAAGAGATACTCTGTAGGGATAGAAACGAAAATATACGCCGACAAGAGAGGCAGAACATCTCTCGCGTAGCACACGATTTACTTGCAAAGATTTTCAATATTGCGCTTATCAAACGTTACGGGTTTTGAGCTGAGAATATTTTGGGGATTTTTCGCGTGACCGTGAAAAAGTGAAGGCCAAATGAATTATATAGATAGATACGAACAGACGACAATCCCTTCTATTTTATTTTGGTCGTGAAGGTCCTGTGGTATTTGTATTCCTTAAGTACGTCCACATATTCAAACGCCTGGTACGTAATGTTTCAAACATGAACCATTCCAATTAATATCGATAAAAAATTTCCAAGACCACACCCCACCATCAAATGCCGTTGATGTGTACTCTGATCGCCCATATGACGTCAGATGACGTCAAGAAAACACATGATTACATTGCAAGGTATAAACCGAATAAAAGATTGTTAGTGGATTCTGCAATTAACAATTTACCTAATTCACATAAGGAGAGGTGTCGTCTACACTCTACAGAATATGTTTAAATTTTCAAGTGTATAATTTAACTCGAGTTTGCCACTGTTATAATATCATAATGCTATGCACCATATCTTTGCCTTTCAAAATATCACTAATGTAATGCATGTATTTTTAGAATTCCTTCAAAATCATTGAACACCATGGTTCACCAATGTTGAACCATTCTCGTTGACGACAGAAAACGAATTTCAAAATCAAACAAATATACAGTTTCCTATTTCTACCATTTATTGCCAATTTTGTTACTTTTTTTTCTATCGAATTGCTCTTATTTAATTTCGCTTCAAACCTATTTATTTGAATGTCTGCGGTACGCAAACTTTCTTCCCTTTTACGAAATAAAATTTCGGAAATTACAATTGCTTACGAGAGATGAAGGTTTCTTATAGGAAACATCAAAATTTAAGAAACTTGGAACAATGAAACAACAAAGGATTATACAATTATGAAGAAATGGTCGAAAACACGCTGAAAAATACCCATGAAGTGCGCAAAAAGTACGAACCCTATAAAACTAGATATCTATTTCGAAAAATTAAAAAAGGCAATGGAATAAAGTTGTTCCTAAGGTGATATAATTACTGAAAGAAATTCCTGTCACCAAGTTACGCCTGTCGAGGTTTGTTTAGACAGCAACAACAACAACGATGGGCTAGTTAGCAGAAGAAAGCCAAACAAATTCTAAGCTTGAAATCGACGTACTATTTATCACCATAATAGTAATTGAATAGCTCGGATATCATTTTCACTACAATTCATTCCTGAAATACCACAAAGCGGAAAAAGTTCTGTCCGTCAATCGGACAATGGGCATGGAAAAACAAAAGTGCGTCGTCATTAACTACGTCATTACAAAATTGTGCATAGAGAGAATATTCCGAAGAGTTATAATCAGCCATGAGAGTACCAATTACATTTATAAATTAGTTTCCACCTGAATGCCCCCAATACAACAAGAATAACAAACAGTCAATACATCATATGATAGTAGAGGTTAAATTTAGATGGGGACGTGTTCTGGAATTGATAAACAACATATGATAAATATGTCACGTGAGATTGACCGAACAAACTCCAGTTACGGAGGAATTCAAGTTCTGGCGTAAAACGATGAAGAAACACGACACGGAAAGGAGCTATGGGTGGGGGTGAATATTATTTATTTGTAGGATTGTACTGTCGAAAATGACGTGATGTTAAGAGAGGGTATGACGCAATTTTACTTACTTTACTATAAGGGTTAATTGAAACATACACAAATCCAAATAATAATCACTGGCCGACTCAAAACCCGAATAACAAAGAGATCAGAAGGGATAATTGAAGACCTACCAAGTAAATATGGTTTATAAACATAGGATGTAACTGAGGATTGAGCACATTAAGTTTCAAATCAGATACTAGGTAAGATTAGTGGCTTCCCTGAAAATTACAGGTACCGTAACCTTACAATGCAGGATGTAGGACATTTAAACGAATGTTGGACATGCGGTACCGTATACCGTTGCCTCACAGCCCGCACGTATATTCATATATATCAGAGAGAACGAGAATTCATACGAAACAAATTCCAAAAATAAATTGAACTTGAAAAGAAAAGTTGTTTTCACTAGTCTATCATTTCTCTATGCCACTGAGAGGAATGGTACAGGATATAGTAAATAAAGGACAGTCGTGGGCGCGACTCAGAATTACAAATTACATTTTACACACGACTTCTGTTCCGTTGTCATTTATCAGTGGTGCGTTCCCCGAAGACACAATAATAATAAATAA
>QXVX01011545.1:12903-59640 GCA_013436065.1 Halocynthia aurantium
GAATGATTCAGCATAATAAGAAAATGCCAACCAAGCAGCAAACTAGATTGCAGATATGTAATAGAGGAGACTGGAAGCTCTGTATTCGAAATATGATACTCATATTTTTAGCAACTAGCAAAATCTCACTAAGGGCAGCAAAGCATAGGCCAAGGGGGGCGCACTGTCATAACTGGACAAAAATAATTCTTGAATAGTATTTTCGCAGTGGTAATACAGGGGATATCAGTCGTGCGCAGCCATAAGCCAGTTCGAATGTTGACAATAAAACCAAAGCTATTATTAACAAAGATTCAGAGATTGCAGCAGCAAATGAAAACGAGACCGACCGAGTAGTCTATAATAAAGGGTGTCTCGGTGCTTTATGCACGTATGTATCTTGAAATACCGTAGTATCGAATTTCGTAACGTGCGTTGTTACTTTTAATGTATTCAATATAATCTAAAAATAAAGTCGCATCTCGAATAACTAGGTCTAATATAGTTACGAAGTACACGACATGCGTTGCTGCAGAACGAACTAAACCACATCGACATGCTATATTTAACACCACCGACGATCAACCCTTGAGATGTTTTGACGATAGCATCAAATTTGCAACAGCTAAGTTACCAACAATAAGTAAGACACGATTACGGTGCTTTTACTTTCAAACGGAAACGCAATTGCAAAATTGTTACTATTTCAATTCTGATTATTACCTTCGAACCCGCGCGCTAGGATTACATCACAAGTCCTAGAAGATAACGATAGGTTACTATTCAATCTTCCTGCAATTACTTCAACGAAACTGTTTAAATCTTATGCTCTTTCTGATCTTGCTTATAGTCTATTTTTAGGAACTTCAAGTAGGTAATATTTTCGGAAACATGATGTCGGCTATCATGTTAGCCTGGTACACCCTACATAATGTTTTAAAAAAAATTAAAAAAGACTCACGACTTCCTTCTGCTGATAAATTGTGTCTTCTGCTTCCAACACAAGCTGGGTCTTTTCCTTGATTGCATCTTTCAAGTTTTCTACCTCGTCCCGGAATTCCTTAACTTCTTTGCCGGCGTCCATCGACATCTTTTCAAACTCAGATATCTACAAGTCAGGCAGAAATTGAAGGACGTAATGTAGGGTCTCTCTAATCTAGGGATCTGGTAATTTCAGGGCAGCTTATCTTAGCAATGATATGATGAGATGATGCAATGGTGTGCAATCTTTTTGAGACTATGGACCATATTTTTTTCTAGAAAAATCTGTGGACCATTAGTAACTATAATTGTCACTTCAGGATAAATGTGCATGTTGTCCATTTCACAGGTAACCGTGGACCACCGAAAAGTCTCTGTGGACAACTTGTGGTCCACCTGGAGTGATGAAGCTTGCTGATGAATGGATTATAAACTCAATATCCATTACATCATCAATTATGATGCCACTTCTAATAACTAACATCACCACTAGTACACCAATACCCGGCTGTTTCGCTCATTGGCAACTGAAGTCACATATGGAGAAAAATTATCAATATCCTATCAATAAAATGAGTCAAAACTCATGATGATTCATTTGATATGTTCAGTTAACCATTTCCCCCTTTTAGTATAGTTCATGACCTATCGAGTCATTGTTCAATGTAAATAATGAATAATACCTTATCTTCTAGTTCTTCATTGTCTTCCTTCGTCATCTTTAGTTCATTCGCAAGGAGCCGCTTCTCCTGTTCAAGTCGTGACATTGCATCATCCAACTCCTCTTTACCCTTCACCTCCTTCCTTTTGATATCTTGACAAAGTTTATCAATCTAAACGACAAAAATTCAAATTATGAAAGGTACTAGGAGCTTTTGCAATATTATTATTCCTTAACGGATATTCACCAAATTGGACACAAAGCGCCTACTAGCGGCCAAAATAAATATATATACTGTATACGTATGAGCTTTTCCATTAACAACTTAACCTGGCAAGGCCTACTAGAACTACATAAATTTACATCATATCAAATCTAATTCTATTATTCACTCATCCTGTACAGAATTACAATTACAGTTCTTCTTATCTATTTATTTAGTAAATTTAGCTCTCTAAGATCATATTGCATGTTGGTTTTCAAAAAGTCATCTCGAACAGATATATAGATTGAGGTAACATGGCAATGCTTTTTTCAGTAAAACAAATTCTAGAGCAAGCAATTCTCAAACCTGGTGATGAAGATTTTCTACTTCTACTTCTAGTTCATTGACATATTGTGTTTTTTCTTCCAGCATCCCATTGAGATCCTTCACTTGGATCTGAAGCTCAGAACGCAATTTCGATTCGTCCTTCGACTCTTGCCTCAGTAGATCGTACTTGCGTTCAACTTGTTTTGTCTAGACAGAAATTAACATTAACATCTATTGAATAGTGCGGGATACTCATACCAAGGTAGGTATGGCAGCTAGTGCATTAGAAAAACCTTTTTACATACGATGCCAACCATTCAGCACTAGGGATGTTATTTAGTAAGGCATGCCAATAAAATTTTGACTCAAAATCGAGGTTTTGGAAATCAAAAAGTTTACTATAATTAGTTACAAACACCCATCATATATATATATATACTTCTTCTTGCAGATTCTTCATACGGTTTTCAGCCTCATGCTTTACCGTCTCAAGTTTAGATTTCTCTTGTTGCACCAACGAATGATTCTTCTCAAATGCTTTCATCTGCAACATGTCATGCATAGTATTATTAGTCATGTTAGTAGGTATTACCAGGTGAATTCATTATCATCCAACACATGCAGATTAAAATTAGAACTTTGAGGAGCATAAAATTCTGCTTCCGATCGACTGCAAAATTTCCAATATTAGTGTACACGACAAGTGAATAATTTTGAGAGTGGAAGTTCTCACTTTTCTATCGATGTTGCCAATAGCTTCGGTGGCATTTTTCAAAGCCATTTCTTTTTCAGCGCTTTCTGCTCGCATTTTGGCCAGGATATCCTACATTACATGAAATATTGTTAATAACCTGTACTATACTATGTGAAGAAAATCAGTGAAAAAAACATAAACTTTGATAACATATTTCTGAACACCAAAGGTTACCACAGCTCTATTGCATCACCTTCTGATGTATATATTCTTGATTGTATTTATCTCCCTTGAGTTCTTTCAACCTAACTTCTCTTTCTAGTAGCTTGATGTCTTTGCATAGCTTGGCATTCTCCGTTTCCAGCCGTACAAGCTTGGAGTTCAACGCTGAGAGCATTGCAGACTTGTCCTCGAGCTATGTATGAAAAACAACATTTGTATTAGCACCGTCTGCTAACCGCAATATTCACACAAATGAATCTGCTGTAATGATGTGTATGATTCCAATAAAAATCCATATACAGAAAAAGATCACACTCAACCCAAGTACTATTTGAATTTAGATACATTACAATATTATTATATTAAACTTATTTTACATTCTTCTGCAGAGCTTCATTCTTCCTTATTAAGTCTCGTATTTGATCATCTCTGCTCTCAATCATTTCTCTCAATCTCCTCTCTTCGTTTTGCATCAGTAGCTTGTCGTGCTTGAGGTCATCAACATCCTCTTGCAAGTTCAAGATCTTGCTGTCTGATTCATTCAACTAAATAAACGAATGCATAACTCAAATTATTAGGATGCATGTATGAATTTGTACAACCACATTGTAAGGTTGCATACCTTCTTTTTAAGAGAAAGTATTAAATCCACACGATCATGGCCTTCCAGCTTCAATTCCTCCATCATTCTCTTGTTTTTATTGATTTCTTTTTGCAATTCGCTGTTCTAAATTATCAATGAAAATCTAAGTATGAATTATTCTTTGTGATGGCACTATAGTTAGGGCAACTGATTTTTATTTATCTCATTCAATCAGAAAGAATGGGCCTTAATTTTACTGCCACTAAATCTATTGTTTTACCGATATAAGGCAGTGTCCCTTTTTTGTCAACGATTCCAATCCCTTTATTACCTAGTTTTCTTAAAAGGTCTTTGCAGTAAAATGTCTTGAAATGGTTAAAAATGTGTTCCCATTTCCATGACATTCTAGAATTCTTTTACTATGGTCGTACATAACAATACATCAATATATCGCAAGCATCATTAGGCATAGGATATATGACATCATCTGTTATCCAAAATTTTACTTCCACAACAATACCATATTTGTGCATACCCTTAGCATGAGTTCTTCAACCTCTATATCTTTATCTTTCATCGCTTCTTTGACATCCCTCAAACCCCTGTCTGATTGCGATCGCTCTGAGCTCAGTTCTTTCACTTGCTTTTCATACGTCTCATTCTTTTCTTTCAGTGAAGAAACCAATCCCTGTGATAAAAGTAGCATTGATGACTATAGCAAAATATTATTTCCACTTTCAACGCATTGTTCATATGATGCATACCTCTAGTTTCTCAAGTGTTCTATCTTTTTCGGCAAGATTTTTGTTGGCAGTGGCAAGGTTGGCTTCTAAATCTCGTGCTGTCTGTTCCACTTTACGGCATTCTACAATGTGACGTTCGCATTCCTTCAGCTCCTCTTCGAGTTCCACATCCATTTGACGAAGCTATAATGCATGAATCGAATGAAAAATACTATATACGAAGAAAGGCGAGAAAAATACTTTATGTAGTATAATTGATCTATTAGAATCACTTTAAAGTATCATATCATACAAATAATCAATAGACTTAAACCTACCTCTTCTTGGAGTCTGCTGTTTTTCCTTTCGGAATCCCTGAAATCTCTCGCCTTAGCTTCGTTATCCCTTCTCAGGTTTTCGATCTCCTTCGCTCTCATTTCTGCTTTTTCGAGTTTTTCCTTCTCTTTCATAGTGTCACTCTTTGAAGCTTGCTGTGATGCAGAATATTAAAATGATGTCTAAATCTTGAAATCAACCTGTGAGACTACGACAACTAAAATGAAGAGAATAAGGTAAACATCAATAAAAACCTTCATTTCTGACAATTTCGACTCAAGATTTACATTTTTCATTTGCAATTGTGAAGCTCTCTTGTCCGAGTCACGTAATTGTTCTTCTAAATCATTTACTTGAGCCTAATATCAAAACACCATATATATTAATAAATCACAATTCTACCCAATCATCAAATTCAAATCTTACTTCCAACTGCCTTCTTGATCTTGACAATTCCTTTTTATATTGAGTTGCATCCCTCTCCGACTGTAGCATATCATTTTTCATTTTCTTTATGTCCTCTTTCAGCATGAACATCTACAGAAAGCAGAAGAATAAAATGAATGTATCCAAAATAGTAATTCTAAATAAAATTAGAAAATTTCAGGTCATACAGCTTTATCATCCTCGGCTGCAGATTCCGAAATGCTGTTGGTTTTGAAATTCTCTTTTTTCGGTAACTTCCCAACATCCTAATATACATCATGTCAATTTTAATGCAAAATATAATGCTAAATCCAAGAACGAATTAGCAAAGTAGGAAAAGGAATACCCTTTCTTCCTCTGATGACGAAGAGGACTCATCTACTTTATCCTTACCAACAGATGGCTGTAATTTGTTATATAATTAATACTAATTGAGAAAACACACAAATAATTAACTATACTAAATACCATGTTTCGGGGTTTTGGACTATTATCGGCATCCTTCGTGACCGGCTGGACACTCATTTTGAGTAGACGTGATCGAAGATCTTCCAGTTCTTGAACCTGTTGTTTCTTTTGTACATAGAATTTTTCTTTCCTGCAGAAAAACAAGTAGTGCAAGTGATAAGGTATTCAAGAAAGAGACTCTGAGTTAATGTAATTTATAATTATATGAACCTAGGCCAATGTCAACTTACTCATCTTGATGCTGTGATTGGTCTGTGTTTTTCATTGTGTTCTAAATCCAAAAAGACATGATTTAAGAATCCTATTTGCATGCAAATAACAGTAACAGCAAAATATTCACATTCTCAAACATGACAATGCGATAACACGAAACCGATTACCAAAAAAATCATTCAAACCTCTACTTCTTCCTGCAGTTCTTCGATATAGAGTTCCAGATCTCCAATCTTGAGCTGCAACTCTGCGTTAGACATAGCAGCATGTTGTATAGGGTGCTTTTTCTGAATAGGAACTATCACCTCCTCAACCTGTCAGTGATACAATACAAAACATCAACCAAAATTAAATAGTTGACAGTTTAGGCTGAAGAACAATTTTACGTCAAATACCTTTTTTTTTGTGATATCTTCGCTCTTTATTTTCTCAAACTTAATGCATGGTCTCTTGCGATCACATGGAATTGTATAGCTGTGGAACGAAAATGCATACAATAGTGGAAGTGGAAATTGATAATATTACTAACATCTCAACTATACATAACATATACATCTCTACAATAAGATCAAGGTATCTGGTAAAAGTAAATTCATATGTAGTGTATTGTAAATGATACATATCCCCTAATGATGACATACTAAGATTTGATGATTTTCCTAATGTAATTAAAACAAGTGCTACTGTACTATTAATTAAAATTATAGTCACAATTATAGTAACGGAAATTACCTTTTGAATTGTGTGTGAATTGGACGTTCTCTTGGCTTTATCTCTTCCATCTTTCACAAAAGTACGAAATAGTAATGACATTAATATAAGAAAATAATTATAATAGGAATAGAAGAAATTCCCTAGATCAGAATCTTACTTTTGGAATATCAATGTGTGTATCTATGGAACTCTCGGACGATTCCGATTCTGTGTCGAACGACTCGCGATCAGTTTTGGTTGTGGAAAGCATTTGAGCATTACGTGGGGTTTTCGTTTGAACACTGTCGGCGGCATGTAAGCTTGGTCCGACGAGTTTCACCTGACTTATGCGAGTGGTAGATTTGGAATCATCTGAAAATGTCAATGTTCATACCATGATGATGATGATGATGACATGATCTTAGAAATGATTTACGGTCTTACATCAAAGATTGAATTGGGAGCAGCATACAAATATTATTATATCATTAATATTATTACACCCTATAAAACAACACTCAAGTGATTGACAGAAATGCAATCAAATCACATATTAGCGAGAGATCATATTCACCTAACCTAACAATAAGGCTAAATAGTGAACAGGAAATAATGGGGGGATGGTTGTGCAGATGGTAAAAATAGCACAGATAGGAAAGAAACAAATTTGACACCATAAAAAACATACTCTGAAGTAGGACACAGTCTTAAATATCAAACAGCATCAGTAACCTGTGTTGTCCCCGCTATCTGTCTGGGAACGAGGGGAATAGACCTTTTCTTTGATGCTCTGTGCAGCTGGTGGGTCGGATTTGAACACAAACAAGGTGGGAGTAGCTGCCTTACCATCGCCGACCTTTTTTTCTTTGTATTTTGTCATGCCGGGAGAGGTTAGAGCGAAGTACCTAACAGGATATGGAAAAATAATTTGTTTGGTAAAGGTTCTTGAGATATTTGAAAAATTCCTACACTCAGTAAAGGTAAACAAACGTGGGTCTGAACAAATATTTTCCTGATATATTAAACTAGTGACCGAGTTTGTCATCATTTGCGAATTTACATTGCTAATATTGATACGAACCTTCCTTCGGGTTTGGTCGTTACATTCTTGAGTGAGGGGACGACTTCATTTACATTATACTTATCACCTCGTTCGATAGCTTCGAACCTGTTTTCTTTTCTGGAAGCGGGTGACCTGGAAACAAATCAAATATATTATGTAGGAATGCTACAATCAGGGCAACTAATATGCTCATGATAAGTCGCTGAAAACAGAGCGCTAAGCAAATTCGTACTACCTGTGGTCATTATAGCAAGATGTGTATGAGATAAGTTCTAGTGAGATTTTTGGAGCGAACAGGGGTCCGGGAGACATAGTACTAGAAATAACAGTTACACATAAGCTCTCATGTGTGAACCAATGCTTCCCATGGAAATTTGTTGAATGACGTGTTCAACAGACCTTATTTATTTACCGAAACTCAATTTCATTGTTGACATGTAATCATGTGTTTACTATGGATTGTGAGAGAAGAATTATAGTTACCTAAATTCCATAGATAACAGATGCACTTACTTTCTTGAAGGTAAAGTAGAATAACTACTTTTCTTTGGAGCTTGCTTTGGAGTCCTTGTTACTCTCCCTCTTTCAGGACTGCCGTTATCCTTTTAAAGAGAAAAAAAGTTTATATATATATAAACTATTGGGAAAAGATGGTAAGCACACAATCTTCTTACAGTGTTGTCTTCTGCTTTTCCAGCTTCAAAATATCCAATGAGGTGGGAGACAGGCTTAATGCTTCCGATATCGACACGCCGTCCGAGTTTCTTATCATTTCGTGGAGGCGACATGCTCCTTGATCTGGAATCGTAAAATGTGGTTCTAATTACAATAACATTGAATAGCTCTAGATGCCATAATGAATAGGTTATTATGGTGCAGCACATGGCAAGATTACATGACTCCTGTTGAGGTACCATTTCAATCCCCTTACCTGTTTGGTTTTGAATATGCACTAGCTCTCTTAGGAGATAAGCTACGAGATCTGCTGGTTCTCTGCAGGTTCAATTCACTCCTGTTACTGTAGGAAGGCTTCTCTTGCTCTGCCTTTGGCTCAGCGCATGTTGGGGCTCTAGATGATTCTCGGGCTTTTCTACCCTGTGGATTGAGATGATGGGACTTTAGAAATACTTAACCAAATCTTGATTTCATATTGATGAGAAATTTACAAATTCTGGCTTTGTAGTCCTAATGACCAGTTCCCGAGAACCAGTTGAATTCCACAGCTAGATGTAAGTAATGTAAGCAAAATATAACTTTACTTTACTAATCTTTACACATTCGGAATAAACAAGGGTTCTAGCTATAAATTTACACTGTTACATCAGAAAATTATAAGTAATACACAACAATAGAAATGACAAAAACTGTTATATGCAATTTCAAATGAATATGGAGAATAACCCATCAGCATCTGCTTCTCACTCAATTGTGTGTTCATCACCCATATATTACTTAGCTATTCAAGCAACCTACTATTACCCTATCCCATATACTTATTTTTACAAAATTCTTCAACTTAGCAGATTTTTGAAAGGCAGTTATTCACAACGTTTTAATCCCGTAAATTACAGTGTGCTGAAGAAGCGGAAATTTTTAGAGTTTGAAGGATTCAGACATTCCTTTCATCAAGAGACAATTACGTCAGATTTCAAATACATCACTCGACCGC
Organism: Halocynthia aurantium; assembly: GCA_013436065.1. Lineage (NCBI taxonomy): Eukaryota > Metazoa > Chordata > Ascidiacea > Stolidobranchia > Pyuridae > Halocynthia > Halocynthia aurantium. Next base: position 22,146 of record QXVX01011545.1, read on the forward strand.
ATAAACGCAGCATACAATTACGATTTCCCAAAAAACAGAACTTCTTCAATAACGTGGTAGCGGTTCTTAATCATATTGACATATTGTAAAGTTAACACATTTAAGCGTTACAGCAGTCAGACTAATATTTGCTATAGTACCTCATTTTATAACCTATGACTACACAATGACGGCTGTAGTATAGCATGAACACTTTTCTCACCTGGGTAGGAAGAGACTTGTAAGCAGCATTAGTCTTCGGGCTCTCAGGTTTGGCTTTATCTGCGGCTCGATCTAGTACAAACAAATAAAACATTACGCTGCATTGCAGCATCTATTTTCTTGCCGTGACAAACTTCAAAGAAGCCCTGTATTTGATAGTTTGTGAAATGTATTAGGTGGAATAATGTTTTGTACTGCCAATAATGGCAATATTCTATAGCACTCCAATGCCTTATTTCTTATGAATTACCATACAATCATATTTAAATTCATTTTTCAAATCGCCCGCATTTTACCACTTAGAAAGCTGAAGATGTATTTACTAGATAGTGCCTTCCTGGAAGCTATAACAATGGATCGATTCATGATAAAAGTTTGTGGATTTAAACATAACTGTATATTGAGTGACAGACACGAGAAGGAACAACTTACGACCATAGTTCCTTGGTAACGTTTTCACTCTGTCGTCACCAGGCGCGGGAACGAAATGCTCCTGCTTCTCTTTATCTTTTAGTATAACGAACGGGTGTCCTGAACAAATAAAACAGCTTTGAAAACCATGAATAACGAACGATAGGAATTTGTGGCATGCTTATAGTAGTATACATAGTTCTAAGTTGAAACATAACTAAAGAAATCGATCAACGTTGACAAACTAAACATACTTGAACTATACTTCAATCGTTTCATACTAGCAAATACACGCTACACTTACTTCCAATATGCCTCTCATACAAAAGAATAGTAACCTTGACTGGGTTTACAAAAGCAAACATTATTCATAAAAGACTAGACCAAAATAGAGTAGAACTGAAACAACATTTCGATATATAACAAAGTAACATATGGCAAGAGCAAACAAAAGCAAATGTCAAATATGACTCAATAAAAACATTTTTCTTTTCTCAACAGAACCTTAACCTTGATATCAACCAAGGTGTCGATCGATCAAGGTGTACGAAAGAAAAAATTATTCATAAATACATTTCCATATATGACACACAATAACATATGCCATTAGCAGACAAAGAGGAAATGTCAAATATGACTATGACTCAAATATGAAAAAACATCTGTCTCTGTATGATAAATCAGACGTTCTTGAACTTTTCAAACAAATACAGTATGTACGAAAGGAACTTCAATATTGATATGGGTATAACCGGAAAGGGAATGAATGATGATCGGTGTTGATTGACAGATCATGCTATAAATATTACATGCTAAGACATGATTTATTACATTCCCACATTTACTTTTATGGCCAGATATTTAAGCTGTTGTTTTTATTTTTATATACCTTATTTACTCAAAAATCATATCGTATATATACTAGATAACCTGCTATATGCTAGTATTCATTGCCCGTATAATTGTCGGTAAATTACTGGTAAAGGAAGTTATAAGGAAGTCAATAGGAAAGTCGTAGATACGAAATACTTAATCATCATAAACAAAATAGAATCACATTTCATAACTACCTTTAATATCCTTTATGCTGATGACAATTCCATATGCAGCAGCATCGGCTTCGCTTTTGCGGGTGGTAGGCGGGTCGCTGGAGACAACCGAACTATGTGGCGAATTTATTTCCCGCTTTTTTCTATAGTCACTGTTATAATAGGGCCTTTCGTATGTCGAATGACGAGAGGGTACATCGTTGGAATGACTGAACGGTGCAGGACAAGACATGTAGAGAAGATCAGCGTATTGATGTTTCGGACGACTCCCGGCCAGAGAGCTCGGTTCGGTTGAAGCATACTAGATTTAAAAATGTATCAGATATAAATAAAAAATAAAAATATAATATTTTAGAAATTAGATATGGTAAGCAGGAGCAGTAGAAAATTTGACACTGCAAACTAAATATCCAAAATCACAGCGCAGTGTTCAGAATGAGGAATTCTACTGGTCGGCTCGTGTTGACATACGTTCAAATTAAAATTTTTACTTGTTTCCCCATGAACCAAAAATGCTAATCACTTTTTTTTGCCAAGTACCAATTAAAATAGGTGTATCAATAAAATATTTACTAGAGGGATTTGCTGTTCTAAATATAGGCCAAACATTGATTTCCCGGTATTGTTTATTCCAGGATGATTTTTCAGCTTTATCATTTACTTCATCTTTCAAACTTTTGATGGCTGTGTGATTAGTTCATCGTACGGCCACAGTTGACTTTCCGATTGGTCCACGCCAAACACATGTACTGTGTTTGTGTACACAACACAGATGCATAATGTTTGCCGTTAGCTATATTTAAATATAGTAGTTGTTTCATTTGCTGCAACTTGAATGGTATTTTTGTGATGAAAAATGTTCATACTATTGAAATTCAGTTTGTGTCTGGCAATAGACTCAGAACAGCAGGCATTGAATTTACCGAAACGATTACGTACCGACAGTGATGTATTCGGCGAACTCACATCGCTTCTTCTTTCAAATACGACATCAGGGGTAAGTTCAATGGTGGATAATTCTCGATCATACAATAGAGAAGACGTTTCCATAGCAGCTAAAATCTATCCATCAATACAAAAAATGCAGCAGCAAACTTGCTTTTTATGATACTCTAGCAAGCTCAGTATGATTGAATTTCGCTAGAAACCTACACAGTACTAACAGAAAACAAAACATAAACACTATAAACTGCCACAAAATACTTTGGTTCTACTAGAGACGCCGCTCGCGAAGCTTGAAATCGAAGCGGCAACTTTTCATTAATTATTAATCGCATAAACGTTGGAGTAAGTTGTCTATTTCGTTTTCTCTCGACTATTTTTGTTTTTTTCTGGCTATATATTACTGAAACTGCAATGCCTGGTTCATTAATTTCCACTGAGAGATTAAATAGTATCGTGTTTACGAAATAGAACCTCCACACCTTCACCGTAACTTACGGAAATTCCTTAAGTAGGAGTTTACCAAGATAGATAGGGGAAAGCTCTAATTATAAAAACTACTAAAACTGCGAGGCAATTTTCCCAATTTATTACAAGAATACAGTATTTCACGAAAACATAATTACAGCTACGGTGGAGAAGCATCAAACAGACTCTATTGTATTTTATTTTCTAGTTACAAACGATTGTGAATAGTTGGCCAATATTTTTTCTATAAAACTGCGCCAAAGGGCAAATACATTTCCCGATCTTTTGCATATTCGCACTCGGGATAACGATAACTAAATTCCGATGAACACGAACGAATTTGCTCCAGTGTGGCCATGAGTCTTTTAGCCGCTGCAATTCTTGGTGACCTGGTTAATTTTTTATATTTGTCATCCTGGATGGCTAGCGATCCGCGAACACATATATCAAGTAGTACAAGAATTTCACTGCTAACCTCCTATAAGAAATAAAAATAAAAGAAGTCATACTTCTGGTTCCTTAAAAATAATAAAAACGAACTTACTTCTTTTTCATGAGGATGATGCAACAATCCTTTATTGAAATCATCGTAGTTTCCCAATAAAAGAAGACAAATACTATAAAAATTGACGTCATTTTCCTTGTAGTTGCATATGTCATTTTCTTCCACAGCTCGTTGAGATTTCAAATGCTGAACTTCGAAGATTGCTTGATTTTTATCTTCAGCAAGAAATGTCACACATATTTAACAATACTTTGTTTAGCAGAGTTCAACAAAATACAACCTTCGATAGCTGTTTTATCTACAACTATAATCTGATCGCAGTTGGAAATTCTTAGTTGACCACTTGCAGAGATTTTGAAATCGCTTGCTTTCAGTCGATGAATTAGAAGAAGAAAACGTTCATCGTTATCGGTGAGAGAAAACGCAATTCTGAGCAACTGCCAAGGACAACAGCACGAAAAATATAATGGACGAAATATGGAAAACATCAAACAGTAACTCACACCTGAGAAGCTAAATCAACTCTGCTTTTCCACGGTTTATTGAACATCTGCGCCAATGTATAGTCTCCATTTCTACTATGGACAATGATTCGACCACAAGTTCCATAGGTCATACCTAGCGGCCAACCTTCGTGAGCTGGAAATGCTTCCTTAAAGGCAAAAGCAAATGGAAATAATTATTTTATTGCATTAATTGTTCTCTGCAGAACTCGTACGACTGCTCGAACAGACATATTCCTCTTTTAGCCTCACCTGCATCCAAGATCCCGGAGCCATCTTAATTTTAAACAGTAATGTTGCTTTTTGTTCGTTTGTCATATGTCCTATCGTTATTCTCCCGTTTCGGCTACCTGAAGAACGGCGAACGATTCGATTTACCAGCCTCTGGGAGGCACACTGTAAAGGGTTTGACCAGCCTCTTACATACTTCGAATTCAGATGCCCTAAATTGATATTCGTGTTGTGGTACTAATATATATTAAACATTTCAAAAGTAAAATATACTCAGACATCTCTGTTAATTTTAGAGTAATAACAACATATATCTTACCTTTGGACTTGAATACTTTATCCATTATGTCCAAGGTCCGTAAACTGTTAGTAACGTTGCAGGTGTCTTTGTAACCGAACGAAGAGCAAACGGTTGCGCGAAAAGCTTGCAAGCTGGCCGTTTTTAACTCATCTACGTTTTCAGGATAGATTCTGTCATTGCGGCAGATGCTAATTTTTCCATTGCAAGATAATGATTCCATGATCCGTATCGTGCAATTTCTTCCACGAAGGGGATGATGAGGATCTTTCAGCAGTCCAGGCAATTGAGTCCATACTCCATCTAAAATTTCGGAATTTTGATTGAAGCGATCATGATTGTTTCCAATAATATTGCCAATGCTTACATTTGTGATTGGATGGTAAATTTATCGGATTATTTGCATCAACCGATTCGAGTAAACCTTGGTCTATTGCCTTGCAAAGGTCTGATCCGAGGCAAGGAAAAAATCCGCATTCCTCAATTCCTGATGAAGAATTCAAAAAACAACTTAGTACTGTACTCTAATATTGTAGCCTTTTTCTAACCATTGGGGGGCAATATAGACCAATACATATCGAGAAAGAATTGCCACATCGATGGTTGTTTGGGTTCTGTAAGAGAAATAAATATCTAAAGACCGCTGAATGAAAACTTACTTTGCCGCTAACTTGAATATTTTTTTTCATACTGAAATCAATAAATACCTACCTCGGAAGGTTTTGTCTTTCAAAATCTCATTAGTTTGTACATCAGAATAGCCGCTAGAACAGTAGACGCTTAAAATCATTAGAATCAATCCACAACAGAGTAACTTTCTTCTATGTGTTCGTATGAATGACAGAATTGCTCGACGATTCGCATGTCTTCCTTCGTTTAGCAGTATCATTCTCCGATAAATATTTATCAATAGCGACCCACTGATTTAACTTAATTCATTATTCCTCAAGCGTTCAAATATTGCTATTCTGCTGATATTTTACCTCAAAATTCCTGTTGCTATTTTCGTTTTTACCAAATTTTCTTGTCGTTCGTTCATTCGGGCAACGTGGAACGGAAGTAGTTGTGCATTAAATTGTACAAAGTCTACAATGAACTTTTACGTCAGCCTTTCGACATTTCCAATCCGTTACACCAGAATCGAACAAGGAAGGAAAACATGAACACGTTTTGAGAAGTAATATGAACACCACGACTCATATTTATTCATTTAGAACAGAACAAATGAAACAGATAAATAGTAGAACTGTTAGTGGAAACTCTTTGATAGTTTCGCATAGACGTGAAAGAGTTAAGCCGCATGTGGTTTGGTGTACTGTACATACAGGTATTATTTAACTGATGACAACTTATTATTGCATCGGATATTGGCAAATTGCAAAGCGTTGTGTTGAGCAAGATACCGGAGCTGCATGACCGTTTTGTGGGTTGAGTTTGACGCATCTGTCTATTTCACTTGTTCTTTTTGGCTCGCCACTTCCCCAGAGCATGAAATCAACAGGGGAAGTCTTCCCCGGATAGGTCCAAACATCCCAATGGTCAGCATCCGTTACTCCGATCCAGGGCATTTGATAATCGATAATTTGTGCAACACTGTAGCAATACAGATAAATATTAGTTCAGTAAGAAATTAGTAACAAATATATTGAACATAGTAAGTCGATGTCGGCAACAATTGGATGAAGCGCTATCATTTTTTGATTTATTTGCTGTATTTTAATAAATACTAGCAGATCCGCTTCTTACTGGTATACAGATTCCTATTCTGGTCGCTAGCAAGCGGTCCAGAGCAAGAGTTCCAGCGCCGTCTTGACCCGGAATCGTGTTTTTATTGTTCATGCGTTTTAGTGAGATAGATAACATAAATGCGTAACGGAATAAATAACTCTTTGTTTTCATTTTTCCCATGGTAACTCATTCAAGAATAGGTGAGCGCCACCACACTATATCACCGTATCACAAGCGATCAGTCTGGATTGTATTTTAACCTTTTTTGATTGTGTTTTGTTGGTTTGTCGCAAATAAGCGCTTGCTGCGTAACGAACGTCCAATTTAATCGAACATTCATTAATTAATTTATATCGAGCTAATAACTCACTTGTAGTTCGATTGTACGATTGTCTGCAACCACCAAGTTACTTGCACCCATGTAGCAACGTCCGGCATTTGAATCAAGTCTCCTCCTTTAGATTTGCAGTAAGTTCTATATGCGTTAAAATTGCGTATCCCAACATCGGTACCATGAAGATATACGCAACTGTTGGCAATTTGTAAGACCTTGTAGGTAGATTTTGGGCAGGAACGTCGTAATCCTAAAACAAAGAGCATACGCGATAGAACACGATACACCAGAAAGTTGATAAGACGCGGTAAGGTAAAGAAAAGTTCAGCAAAATGAAAGTTCAGACAGACTTACTTGCAAATTGAGGACATTGCAGATAATTGCATGACTCCGTCTCCATAAGGTCTCCCACGCATCGTCCGAAGAGACATGAGCGGTATCTACTTCTTCGTCCACCACCGCAACTGACACTGCAAGCATTCCATTCGCTCCATTTACTCAATCCTGAAATGTTACTAGTGTTTATAATACGTTGATGTAACTTAAATCATTGCAGAAGTAAATAAATAATGACGTACTCCATGAGGTACACAGTTGTTGTCTGCAAATTCTCGATTGGATTTGCGGACAATCAGGTTTAGAGTTTGGCTGAGGACATCCTCTTCTTCTATTTGACCTTCCGATGCCGCATGTGACGCTGCATTCCGACCATTGAGACCACACTTGAGCTAAAATTGTAAATAAAACAATACTAATGCATATACTATTTTCTAAGTCAATATGATCAAACGTTGAGAGCATATAATAATTTACACTTCAAACGTGAAACTCAAAATGTATAATTCACTAAAATTTACTCACGTGTTTCTGTTGGGCAAAAACCTCCGTTACATATCCTTGACTGCACCTGCTCGCATTTAGACAGAGCAGATTTCTTTACACAATAGCGTCTTCGGATAGATGTTCCAATTCCGCAACTAACACTGCATTTCGACCAATCATCCCAACTCAGCCACTCCTCAATCACAGCTACTGGTTGGACGCAAAGTTGAGAATTGCATACTCTGGATTGAACAGACTGACAATCGGAGTCAAGAGCAGGACAGGTGCGGGTACGAGTAGTAATGCCCCCGTTGCATGTCATGGAACATTCCGACCATTCGGTCCATTCAGTTCCTGTTAAGGATCTTCCTTCGACGAGTTTTTCTACTACGAAGAACAAAATATTGTTAAAAAAACGAAATTGCGTAACGAAATCGCAACGTAAATACCACCAGTGCTCTTTAACAAACACGATATAAGATCTCAAGAAGCAGAATTGTTGTATTTCTCACCTAATACCTCCACACCGCAAGGATCGACATTACACTTCATGCTTTCAGCCTCCTCACAACCGCTATCATCTTCCGAACTATCGAGGTATTGTTTAGTGCACGCGCGAGACCTGATGGAGAATCCACCACCGCAGGTTTTAGAGCAAAGATCCCAATCGCTCCATGGCATAAATTTCTCAACTGCAATTAAACCACATTGACAATTAAATTTAAGTTCTGTAGCAAACAATGGAAAATTGGTAACCGGTTCTTTTTACATGCTACCGTTTTCAAAGAAAAAAACCAAACAACTTTTGAAAATCTATCAATGTAACACCGTCTTCCAGATTTATATTACATTACCAGGAATAATTGGACAGTAGATATTGATTCACCAAAAAGACTATGGCCTGCTGATAAAAATGAATTAATCATTTGTAAATTGACCGTGCTTTGCCTGAATTCTAACAATTATATGACACACCAGGCAGGATATCCTGAACAAAGGTCCTATTTCGCGAAAGGCATTTACGGGAATTTTTCTATACAAATATTCTTTCTATACGCAGTGACATTGTCAAGTTATTTATATACTATTCATGTTACATGAAATTCCGTTTTTCCCTGAGCGTCACAAACCGTAATCGTAATAAGGTAAGAGAATATCGTTCAAGGCCAGTTAAGATGATAATGGTACCAGGCTACGTCCACCCCAACTTCTCAAATAGGTAACGCAACACCAGGAGAAATATATGAACGGCTATTTTTGTTTATGGCACAAATTGAAAGATAGCCGTCGGCTAGCTGGAACAGTACAATATTAGAATGAATGGAAAGTATTAAAAACTGTACCAAAACGGTAAACGGTTTGCAAGCATTCGGTCAAGTCACGAAATTCCATTGCTGTTTATATTTATTACCGAAATATTTCTAGAATCTTTGTTGATGTTATTCTTAAGACACCAAACTTACTCTGATACAGAATTTTTTGGTGGTAACACCAAATTAACACGATGGGTAGCAATCAGAATGATTGCCTACTTCTCGAGTAAGATAATTGTGGTCTATCGAGGTATTAATTATAGTGCACCACATTTCCTGGCCACGCGAGCCAGATAAAATGGAGTTGAAAGAGGAAATATTTAACATAATTTGAATCGGAATAATAGCTAGAGGCGAAAAGGTTGTCAGGTTTTAAATAAAAAACTTGCATAATTTTTAGTTTTTGAAGTACACGCATAGACTTTTCAAAACGGCTGAATCATTGTGATCAGGTGAAAAATAATCGACCTCCCATTAATCACCGCGCTCGGTATATGGAAATTTGATTCATCTAATAACGTGACGCAATTAAATCAGGGGAGTATACGTAAGCAACCAGGTGTAAATTGAAGAACGTACATCTTAAATATTAATCAAATTACCTTTACGAAATTAAAAGATTATTAAATTAAAATTAATTTCTTTGTAGTATTGTAGATATATATATAGTATATGTGTGCGTGAATTTCTCGACTGGCCTTGAGCTCTTAAATTTAACACTGGAGCTGTTCATAGTGAGGGGAAGTTTTAAAACGGGTCAACGTTCAAGCAAGAAGGCGTGGGAACCTAGGCCGGACTTCAACATTTAAATGACGCACATCCTTGTCGAGGATTGTGCACATTGTCGAGATAAATTGGGTAATTCGAAAAAATCTCTACTATTATAGTATAAATGGGGAGTGGAATTAAAAATGATTAAAATATCTATAATTAGTCCACCAGTACAATCTCGTTCGTTCTTATTCTAATTCGTGTTTATATTATCTATTAGACCACCAGGAAAAGTACCTAATAGAATCTAATACTGCACAGCGCAATGCAGTTTTAATCCTGTAAACCGACACCATCTCTAATTACAGTAACAATGGGACACGTAGTATCCGCGTGTCCGTGTTTATCGGAAGGTATATTCTAATAATTATAAGTTCGTCACGGTGTCTGTTTGCATCGAAACTTAGAACGCATTTCATAAAAGAACATGTACTGTGGTACATGCAAAATACTAAGTGAAACTCGGGGACGACGCCGACGAACACAGATTTCTCAATTTCATGAAATGCAGTGACTTTTTATTTTCGATTCCTACCGTATGGTAATTTTAATACTACGTTTGAAACGTTTCAGATTAGAACGAATTAGAGCTACATTTTCGATATGTTTACTTTTCTACAACAAAGATAACGTCTGCGAGATCAAATAAGTCCACCAGCACGAAAATAAAACTTACATTTAACGATTGCAAAGCGATTGATCCTCAGTGCGATTAAGGAAGACTGTCTACGATGTGTGGACCTTACATTTACATGCTAAATAAGCCTCACGTCAGGAATAGTTTCATATACATGATACACATATGAAGTACGATATGGGTGTATATGTAGAAGAAAAATTATCTTTTTTTAAAATTATAACTGTTGTGACATTTAATCGGGATTTTTTAAACTTATAAACGAGTACCTATTGTATATGTAAAATATATGCCTTCGACCCGAATCTCACCTTGTTCTTTCGCTAATTTTAGGATATTTTGAATATAATATCACAAATTAGTAATCAATCACCTTTAGGAGATTTGCAAGCCATTTCGTTGCACGACTTAGTTTGAGATTGCATGCAATCGTCTTCTCCTGTTTCTCCCTGGCACGTACGCGATCTCTTTGATGTTCCACCTCCACACACCGCTGAGCATTCGGACCAGTCATTCCAATCGTTCCAACCGTCTTCCAGAAGAGCCACTGGAAATTTTGTAATTTGATAGGTAAATAACATAAAATCGTCATTAAATCTATCATTAGCTGCGCTATTACTGAACTAATATTAGCACCGATATGTGATGACGTTAGCCACACTTTAATGCCGCTCGTTATTCAACAACGATCGGCAGTTGAGCGTGGCAATTATAGGTGATTACATGTAATACACCACATCTCAATGATATATCTAATTTTATGTAATATTTTCACTGTCATGGCGGTGACTTTGTTCATAACTTCGTAACCATTATCCCATAACGATGCTCTTACGTTTTCTTTCTCCGGCTTGTACTCCAGTAGACACAGTTTTTAACGCTCCCGAAAAAGCAGCGGCTATTGTAGGATCTATTGTTCCCATTCCTTGAGCCATACCTTCGATACAATAAAAAAAACAGTTATTTAATACATATCAGCATACATATCGTACTTTTGGTCTAAGTATTGATAACTTAATACTCGAGGGGCGTAGCGTTTTTTACGTTGGTAACGGAAACGCTACTCCTGTTCACAACAACAAACAACTTTAAAAAAACGGTTAAAAAGACTGGACCAGAATTTTTTATCGGTGGCCAATTTCTCGCGAAAGAAAATTATCAAACGAAATAGGGCTAAATGTTACCTTGGAAGATTTTCGAAACCTCGGATGCGATCATTGTTTTCATTTTTGCTTCCAGATCCTGAAACATGGATTCATACTATGAGAATTGCACAATCGGGAAAAGCAACCATATATCATTGAATGCATAGAATACAAACAAAATCGTATCACAAGATTTAGTGTAATTTACCATAACTTCTTTCTTGCAGCTTCCACACATATCCATGTTCTTGTTCATTGTGCTGCTTGTGATGTACGCTCTCATCTGACCAGTCACAGGGTAGCACGTCATTTTGGTACCAGCATTCTTTGTCATGCTGCCTTTAGTGAAGGATTGAATCGCTTCTTTCAAGGATTCCATGGCAACGCCCTTCAGTGTTCCGAACATGGTTTCCAAAACGTTTTCGTCCGTGTTCAAAACGAATTCCATCGCTTTCAAAACAGCCGTCAGAGCGTCTTTGTTTTCATCCACGGGAATGTCTTTTCCAAACACGATACGTATTAGTCTTTCCAAAATGTGTTCGTTCACGGGTTCCATCTCTGCAACTCGGGGTTGCAGCATAGTGTCCCGTTTAGGGGGTTGAATTTGGGGCAAGATGGAACTGAGATCGAGATTGGCCCCCAAAGCTTGTAGATCGAGGTTCCCCAAATCAAGGGAATTTAGGTCGAGTCCTGGAGGAATTGCTATGCCAAGGCTACTAAGATCTAAGGAGTTCAAATCTAAACCATTTATCGGAGGAAATCCTGGTATGGGGCCCGCAATTCGTGGAGTTTCCGGGTACATTGAAGGCTCGGGAGATGTGGCAGGCTCCTGCGTCGTTACAGCGTCAGTCATCATCTTCGTTTCGTTGTCGCTGCCGTCCCTCGTCCTGGTTATGGAAAGTCCAGGAAAGCTGAGTGATGTCTTATCGCCTAGCAGACCCTTAGCAATATCTATAATTTCTTGGCTCAGTGGCGGCTTGGAAGGAGTGGGTTTCATCGGCATTTTCTCGGAGACAGTGTTCATCGTCCGATCGGGCTGTTTCACTGGACCGATGATCTTCTGAATGACGTCTGATATTTTGCCGATCGTAAGGTTTGGAAGAGGTTTGTTCTCTTTCACTCTGGTCATTGCGGCGAGCAAAAGTCGGTTTGCCTGATTTAAAAGTTTACCAGAAATCGGCGGTTGCTTTTCACCACTAGGATAACAAATCATTGGATCCTGCATGTGAGTTTTCATCATTTCTTCCGCTGCACAGACCGTATAAAAAGCGACGCACGTTGCAAAGACGATTAGAATTTTTTGTAAAACTGCCATGATATTTTTCAAACTGTTTTACTGTGCCTTGAAAATTTTCTGCAGTCTTTGCGAGCAAGCGAGTTGTCCTTATCAGGTAAAGATCTCTGCAGCTAACCGAAGTCAGTCCAATCGCAGAATGATTTATATAGAATGGTCAAAACGGTAGAACCGAACCTTTCCCCAAGTCAATTTAATCAGATTGGCCAGAGGCAAGTTACCTGCTTGATTTTATAAGTCTAGAACGAGGGAAAAAAATCAGACGATAAATAGGTTGTCACGGTAATATGGCTGATGAGCAAACTAACTGCACGATTATCTCAAAATATTTTTTTATACTTGCTGCAGTCGATAGCATTGACAAACCTAATCGGGCAATAATTCTTGTTACCACGTCAGTAACCACGTAACAGCGACAAACAAATCTATCATTGCTGCTACGTTACGAAATCGTGGCTTAATATAAATAAATTTTAAAACAATTTACTTAGAATTGCGAGAGTGTGACCTTAATGCTGTAACGGAAAAAAATATCATCTGTGATTCAATGTTAAGAATTTCCCAGAACACGTATGAACTGTTCATCGTAGAAGGTATCGTTTCGAAATAATACGTCTAAGTTGTCTGCTGTAAAAACGTTTCCGACTTTAGAATCAAATTTTACTGTAAATATTCGGCGTGTCGTCTTCCGCATTAAGCAATTAAAATAACGAGATAATAGAAATCATTTTGTACATTTTATATTCAGTAGTGGAAATGGGTTTTAAGAACCAAGAGAACGCAAAGGTCGAGGAGACTTGAATTTTGGCAGGTGGGGTAAGATGCTATTGAACTTGACTGAAAAGTAGGGTACCCTGTTCCCACATAATTATATTTATCTGTCCGTGTAGCTCTGAAGACATAGTATTGGTTCAAGTGATGTTTTATCGATATATTGTTACGTTTGATAAGGCTGATAAATTTTCTGTCGGCTTCGGACCGGAACCAAGGATACCGTAATATTGATAGTACAGTATGTATATACCTTCGTCAGGAATTCTATGTGCAAATATACCTAGCGACTTCGATCATACATAGATCATTTGAGAAAAGAACACTAAACCAATCCAACTAATGCACGCGTATGTGCCGTTTAATTCATAGCGCACGAAGGAAATACCGATAATTATCTGGATAGATAATTTAATGTAATAATACTTGTGAATATGCTTGATCATACACCGTTTCACGAAGGCAGCGCGAGTTCTGGAACACTGATTTGCATATAAATGAGGTAAAATTTTGGGAAAACAGGATCCATTAAACTTCAAATTAAAAGCGTGCTACCTGATATCTTTATATAGTCTGTACCAAATATATATATATAGCATGGCAACAGTAGAGGTCGTTCGAACCTCGGTGACTACTTCTAATGAATAAATGTCGTGTGCTAATGAAGAGAATTACGTAACGTTTTTCGGTTTTAAGTGAATAAGAAATAATAGTGATGCAAAAATAGACAACCTATTACTGTACTATTAAGCATGTAGGGGTAATCTGTAAATACTGACGTAATGCTATTATCATTTTGTTTTAACTACTGCTTCAATTAACCTATGAAGTGTAGACAACTTTTAATGGTACTGGGTGTTGGCAGCTGAAGCTATATCGGGGTATTTCTAGCATGTGACATATACTATTCTTTCAAGCAGAATTCAAATTTATCTTAACAATTTCGATCTCATTTGTAGCAATGTTAGTCGGTGAGCACGTCTTATTTTAGATATTACATTGTTAAAACCCTTCTACAGTAATCTTGCAACAACAAAAAATTATCGAACAACCGTTTAAAAATTGAAGCATTCGCTTTATTATCCAACATAATCTGTTTAACCTGAGTTTAACTGTTTAACAAATGTTAATATCCGACTACAAGTAAGAGAGCACCCATTCGTTAAAGAAAAAAGACAGTCTGAATAAAGGTTTGGTTGAATCCAGTGGCCTTCAAACATGCCACATAATTGGGAGTAAAGAAACTGATAGTTATAATTCATATTCTGGAAGTTTTGTTAACAAAAAACAGTATGCTAAATGAAAACTATCAATATTGGTTCGAGTATTCCAATTTGGAAAGGTCATGACCCTCGATCCAAAATCCTTTATGTAATGTAATCGGTTAGCGATAACTGATGGCATGCTATGTATGAATTCTGTGCTATCTATATTAATACAGCAATTGGGTCCAGTGGATGTAAAGTTTCGTGAAATAAATTTTCAGTGTGGAACAGAGAGAAAGGGAACATAGACATATTTTGTATATTTTCACAGATAAGACAAGACGAGGCCTAAAATTCATTCAAAATTTCATGTTTTTAGTTCTGTTGAACTACCTATAGTCCGTAAGACGACCCCCCCAACTATAAAACAATCGCTGTTAGAATCTGTCATTCGATCTGGTGAAAATTTTCAAGTGGTTTACTCCCTGTTTTTTTCTCTGGTCTGGGTTTTTAGGGGTATTTTTGATGATTCAAATGTCATCCTATCTGCCGAAATATACGATACATTGATCATTCAGAGTAAAACGGCATTGCGCCACTGTTAAATAAAGCATTGCATACATCACAGACACACACACACACACCTCCTTCTCTTTTAAAACAGTGGTCTGGTAGAAAAATAACATTTCCATCATAATTAGAACTTTAATAAAGAAATAAAATAAACTCAATCCTCTTCGTTGCCTTCCTGCTCCTCTCTTACTGTACGGAACGGTAGAGTGGTTTGGCCTCGTTCTGGATCCGCCATTTTCCATACTCGAATCTGTTGAGACTGGGGCAATGAACTGGTGAAGAAAAGGAGTTAGTTAAAGATATTATGCTGCACTTTATCCTAATGTACCAAATAAATAGATAGATAGATAAAGATAAATTCAATAGAGTTGAATAATTGCGAGCAATAACTAGCAATTCCCTGACACATTTTCCTGGCACACAGACTAAAAATGCAAAAATAATCTTACCTTATGTCGTGAGGAGTGAGGAAAATGAACTGTTTATACTGATCATGCATAGCAATTTCTAACATCATCTCCATAGCGACACGTCGATTGGCCATATCCTGAAAGATAATTCAGGTAAAAATTGGAGTGTAAAAAACTGTTCAAGATCATAGACAGGTACGCGATAAAGTTACCATGAAAACATCGAATTCGTCAAGACACCGAAACGGGGATTCAATTTCCTCCCACAATGAGAGGATGAAACACACAGTGGAAAATGATCTCTCTCCGCCAGACAACGCACGCATGTCATTTGTTGTGATGCCATCTTCACCAGGTTGAACCTAGAAAATAATTGAATGTAGACAAAAGTTACCAACTTAAGCTGGTAACTTAAATGTAATCTTGTACAGTAAACTTCATACCGAGATCTGTAACAGCCTGTCGTTGTGATTAAAATGCATTTTCCCTGTAAAACCTCTCTGCGAAAGCAGAGCTTCGAACGTCATACGGCAACGCATTGATATGAGGATTCGCATCTGTATGAATGAGGCTTGACGCTGTTTGAGGTATGATTCGATTTCTCGAATGAACGTCCGAACCCATTTCATTCGACTTTTGATTGCTTTGTACTGTTCTTTAACCTCATAATATTCCCTGAGCAAAAGGATAAAGGGTTACAGCTGGTAAACGAAGAATACAGTTAAATAAGGAATAAAGCTTGTACACCATACTGTACTTCACAAGATACAGTGTATTCTGGCTTCTAGATCTCGATGAGATATAACTTTCGAATTTATGTACTTATGCATATTCCAGACAGTCTATTAACACCCTAGATCAAACAAAGCATTTGCAGAATAAAAATTCAAAATGAAACTGTGTGTGCCTAATTAATGAATCTCAGGCTCTGCTCCCTTTTGATAACAGCGAAGCAAATAGAATATACAAAGTGATGAGTTGAATAATACAAAGAAAGTCATCAGGTTGTTTAAAATATATTGAAGACAATTTACCTAATAATTTGTTCTCTCTGCCCATGCTGATATTCTTCTTGTTGAACCCGACGTTCTATTTGGCGTATTTCGTTTTCAATGTTGCTAGGTGTTCGCCTGGTGTTGATCCTGTCTGTGCAGATTGACATTGCATTCTTCTGCTCTTGCTATAACAAATAAAGCAGATGAAAGTTGTCAAAGAGGTTTTGATATCAAGTCTTCGAATGTAAAAATACAGAAAAGTACTATCCAACCACAAAAATCTTTTCCGTCCAGAAAAATGCAATGTAATAGAATTGATAGCATAAAGTAAATACTAACCTCAACGACTGCAGATTGTTGGACAATTTTTGCTTGCAATTCATTAACATTGCCTAGGTGATTTCTTTTGCTCTCTTCGTAGTATTTACGATCTGCCTTTGCCTTTTCAAGATCATTCTCGACTTTGCCAATATTATCCTGCAAAATATTTAGGGATGAAACATAACCGATCGTTCAATCTCATTTGTCTGTTGAAATTTTCTTCGAGTGAACCTTTATATTGCCAGTTGAATGCATATTACTTGCATGATACATCTCGACTGAATTTTTAATTAGTATTATATTTGAATTAATTAAAATTAACCACCTTAAATTCATCAAGATGTTCCCGCATTTTGCGCATCTCTACTTCATATTTCTTCCATGTACTTTCCGACAGATCCAGTTTCTGTTTCGCATCTTTCTGTTTAGCACCTTCCACTTTGATAATTTCAGTGTAAGATTCTAGCTGCTGATCATTGTTTGTCACTTCTTCAAGCTGTCAAAAATATAGTAGCAAACGTAAATGTTTGGAAATATAATTTCATATGCTTACTAAGTTTTGGTTGCCTGAACATGATTTCGGGTAACGTAACGCCATGGTTCAATAATCAATTAAACATCTACGAATTTCTGAATCCTTTAGTCTACGAACCAAGTCTTTGACATCGGGCAATGAAGTCTCTTCTATCGTTCCCAAACTACGAATGCCGAGCTGAACTTCCTTGAGCTTGTTCATGATCTGTAGCTTAGTACGTTCCAGCTTCCTCAATTCCGTTTGATTCCTTCGAGTTTCAATTACATTCTCTTGCATGCACTTGTCGATGTCCAGCTTCCTGTTGTTAATGCTCTCCAATTCAATTTGATTGCGCCTGCGAGAAAACAATAGGAATGCTTTCAATGGGCTCTTCCATTCCATTTACAGTAAGATTCTTCTTATTTGATCCACTACAATACAACTTACTTCTTTGTTACTATTATAATATAACACTGCAAGGATATTTAAGCCTATTACACTGAGGAACACATGCATCAATTTTTGTTTTATGGACCTGAAATAGGGAGCTAACATAAAAAATTATATTTGGCTTTATCATACAACAATCTGAAAAGAACCAGAGGACATGAATTTCAAATCTCGCAATATGGAAGAGGATGGAACGATAGATCACTTGATTTCATCCGCGACGTCGGCCCTCAAGAACCGGGACACTGGCTCTCTGGGATTAGAATAAAATCGGTCTTCGAAGACCTCGTCTCCGTCACTTGTGTAAGCCTGAGAACATCGCGGAGGGGGTTTAGCGGAATGCTGCATGACGAACATCGCATCCTGCATATTCGGGATGACCAGGATTGTTTCGATGTTGCCCTGTAATGATATATATGGTGTGAGATCGAATAAAAAGTAAACTAACGAATGAGTCTCAATTTTTACGAGGTTTACTTCTATGCGAGATCAAAATAATCTGTAAACGTATAATCTGTTAATGTATTCAATCTTTTTATAAATTAGTGGACACCCACTGCCCTTTCCAGGCAGTAGTAAATCCAGCTCGGGCATTGCGGATGCTAATATATCAGGCAACAATATATACAGGCGATTCAAAACTTGTACGTTTCTCTCCCCGTTTTACGAGGATTTGATTAACGAGTTCTGCTCCCTAATCACATACTTCGTAGGAATCATATTTTACAGAAACTGTATGATATTCTGCAAAAAAGTACTTGATTGTACTTACCATGTCAATGAGACAGTTTGCCACAACTGGATCCTCAATGTTAAGGAGATCTAGAACGCATTTGTACTTGTTATGGACAGCTTTCCTGAAAGCAGAATCAAAATTCAAAATTAGGTAAATACTAAAAGAATTTCATAGAAATACTTTGGATACGAACCCATTAGCCACATTATGCACAGTGTTGGAGAATTTACTGGTGTAGATGGTGATTTGACTTGCCTCTTTGGATGAAAACACCATACTTCTCAATCGAGACAGGACCTAAGAAATAGTGACGGCTTAAAATGGCTCTGGGTACTGGCAACACTGACATCACTGCAACACCTAGGGTGAGCTTAATTTACAATAACCTCTTGCCTCACACAATCACTGGCGTTTTTACCATCGACAAGCCATCGTTATGAAAACCATCCATATGAGTTTAAAAAATATATATGATTTTTAAACAGACCTTCATATCATTATGGTTGTCCACCACGAAAGCACTGATATGTGATCGAATAGCAGATTCTACCGGCACGGCCATGTTGGGATCCTTAAGTGTAATGCATGCTCCAATTGGACCGCGGGGTTTCTGCAAAAAAGTTAGTACAAAATAGTTAATACTATCACAAACATAAAACAAGTGGTGACAAACCAAATTTGGTTACTATGTCTACTTGGTCTCCTTGTAAAGGTCGAGTTATGCAGTGGACATATCTGTGTATAGTAATACTTTGCAGCTAGTTTCTTAATTGAAGACAAGTTCAATTTTCCACCATATTTCTACTGTAATATTTATTTAATTTCGGAGTTAGCGAATCAATTCAAACCTGACGAAATTTTTTATTCCTCCATTCCTCTTCGATTTTCTGCACAAACTGTGGCATTTTTACGCCAAACAGTTGAAGTCGATTGTTTCTGTTTGACATCAAACTCTTCAGGATGGCTTCGATCTTCGATTTGTCAGCATTGAGCAACTGCAATGCTCTTCTGTAAATGCAAACCGTACATAAGTGAAACAGATAAGCCACAAAAATGAATACCAGCAGAGCGAGCAGTACCTGCTCTTCTGTGCAACATCTTTTGTGTGCTGCAAGCTCTCTTCAAACTGCGAGATCTGTTGAGAGATGTTTTTTTGCTGGTTGTTGAGACCATCACGGTCGCTGTTCAGCTGTTTCAACTGCCTGTCACGGTTCTGTCTTTCGGCTTCGATGTTTGTGTTGGCGCTTGAGAAGAAAATTTATAAATTAGTAATGATATGGTTTCAGTGAATCACAACCACAACGGACAGACTCAAGACTGTGATCAAGCATCCCAAATCCCAGATAGTGGTGATGTGTAAATTTACATCTAAACCTATTATTTTATCTCGATTTCCGTTTTAAATCAATTACCTATTCATTAGATCGTTTATTCGAGCTTTTATTTTCTTGGTGTCACTGAACGTCTCATTTTTCTGTCTCAGCAAAGTGTTCAAGCGATTTTCCAGCTGTCTGTGCACTTGTCGATTTCTGTCACACTCTTGCTTAGCAGTCTGTCGCTTAGGGTCAAGTTCTTTAGCCTTTGTGAAAAATGAACTCATAAATACAGCAGAGAAATATAACGACACGAGTTGAAAAACAAACGGGTTCCAACCTTTTCCATATATTCTCGAACCACTCTTTGGGATTCATCAAACCTCTGCTGTGCCTCTTCTTCTCTGTTCTTTGCTTTCTCCAACATCTGTTCGTACTTTGGTGTTCGTTTCTGCTCTTGCTCAAACGTCCGTTTCGTTGGCTTCATCGAATGCTCGATATGTATCACCTTTTATTGAAGATACAATAAAGATTCAGATGCCAACAGCAATGGAAGTTTAAAATTCTTGAGAATTTGAAGTATTCAAAAGGCTATAATTATAATCCAACTCACATGAGCCCAAGCCAGTTCCCCTTTGAGATTATTTATCTTTTTCTTGAGCTCTTGCAACGTTGCAAGGTCTCTGAACTTTTGCTCTTTGGAGATCACTTCTTTTTCAAGTTCAGGAAGCATCTGAAGTGGAAATAAATACAGATTTTAGGTTTATTTTCAATTGACCAAACTCAAACAATAATTCTCATAATCTCATAAATAAACAGGGACAATTGCATGTATGTATGCCACATCTAGAGCATGTCTATACCATGTAAAGCTTTCTACCACAGCTAGATAATAGTCAGCATTTTTGAAATTGGAGCCTTCTCCTTAGTCCCAATGTATTGAAATATTATTAAACCAAAGCAATTGTTCTGGTCTTAAAGCATTGAAATTTCCCTTGTGCACTCAATAAACTACAGCATTGGTAAGCATGAAATACACTTCATGGTGTTGCAAATACAATGGTGTGGGCAGCGTGCGAAACACTTCCTCTTCTGGAGCGAAAGGAAAGACAAAGGGATTGCAATTTTAGTCAAATTTCAAGATGATATCAAGGTTCAAATTCTGAGTAAGAAACGTGTGCTTGACCTGTGCCTTTTATCTACACTGAGCACGCCATACTCCAGGTAGGTCTCTGCTAGCAATAGATAAATACATGCACCAAGTGAAGGGGAATGGCCAGTCATAGTCGACGGATAATATACAAATATGATCCCAATGGTATTACTGTTTGATCGCAATAGTAATAAGCTCATTTGAACAAAATATATCTTCTGTATTCAAGAACAATACTAAAAAAAATACAATTACAAAGAAGAAAACTTCCTATACCATTAAAGATAGCAGTAAAATGGACATAGTAATAATAAAATGCATTTTACTTTTTCCTTCCTTTTCAATGTTTCGTGCATAGTTAGACGATGCTCTTGGACGAAGGCATAGTCCAAACTCATTTGTTCCAGCTGTGTTGATTTCATGAAAAACTGCAGAAGATAAAGAATGAAAGGTTCACTAAAGCCGTTTAAGTATTTTACCAGTTTAAATCTACTAATCTGCGATACTGAGGTGCGACATTATTGTATGCTAAGTTTCAGTCCAATTATAATCCAATAAAATATTGAATTAAAGGAATATAACTAAACAATGCAATGAACAAACCTTGTACTTGTCATGTTCGCTTTTGGAGTGAAGAAAGTGTTTGCTCATTTCTTGATTGAGGCAAGTCAAAGGATTATCGACCTGGACGTTGAATTGGTCCAGTATCTGGACCAGGTCTTCTTTCTTATTTGTAATTAGTTTTCCTATCAAATTACAGTAAGTTTTGTCACAATATTCTATAAATTTTACAGCACTTTCGCAGAAATCAGCATCTCGAATTCTATTCGATCTCATCAATGTGTACGACATGTGACAGATCGAAATTGAATTGCAGTAGCAAAACCTATCAATGAGGATATCAGACCTACGAGAGAAAATAAAGTACCTTCTGAACTTTTTAATCTATAATGCGTTGCTCCATCAGCTAATATACGTCTCTCTATACTGATGTGATCTCCAAACAAATGTCTCTTGTATGCTTCATTCCCTTTGTTCCTGAGGGTGATTTCTACAGTCGCTGAGCTACAATGGAAAAAACATAAATCATTGACTCAACACAATACCCATGGAGTAGAATCTCTTCAAAATTTCCTATTTTTTCCTCACTTGCTGCCTTCTTTGATCAGAGTTTTCAAAGAGGTTCCACGGCTCGTGCTACTGGCTTTTCCGCCCAGGCCTACAACTACTGCGGTTATGATGGCGCTTTTTCCGCTGCCGTTCTTACCCACGATGAAATTGACGTTGGATGAGAAAGTCATTGTGAGCTGAGTGTGGCACATGAAGTTGCGCAGGGAAACTTTCTCAATTATTCCCATGTCCATATTCTCAGTTTCGTCCTTGATTTAAAAAAAATTAAAACATATATTAAAGGAAACTGACTATCTTTGGGTTACACTAACATGGGGTAGATAGGAAATTTGAATGAAAATAATTCCATTGTTTCCAAGTCCAACAAAGTGTAATTATATTATGTCATAACGCTGAAAAAATGTTCTTCACGCCAGTACACCAACAAAAAACTTAACTCTGTGCCATTTTAGTGTAATCCTATGTACGCACACACAGATTTTTTGTATTCCTTATCGAATAGGATAAATATTTAGCTTATCATTCAATAGCTTACATTTTGTGGCCGCGAAGCCTGGATATTTGCAGTCGGTGCGGTGTGGATTCGTTTAGTGGCTCTGACCTTCAAAGATAGCTTTCGTTTGGTACTCATCTTAAAAGTTCACTATTTGCAATACCTAATCCATAAACACTCCTAAACAATAAAAAAAGAGCAAACTTCTAAATTTAGTTGAATATGAGAAAGATTATACTTTAGAAAGTTTAAGGATAATTGCAAAATTGAAGCCATAGGCATCTGATAACATTAAACAACTCAAAACCAATGCGATGGAACAGATTAGTTTGGTCGCATACCAAAAACACTAACTGAGGAGGTTTTAGTGTGTGGTCCGTACATACTTGTAAGTTTGCTGTGATAGATGAATTCATTTCATGCCTAACCGCTACCTATAACTACTGTGTCTGGCAACAATTATACTGCAAAACTTTTTAAAAATCTTCAACTGTTCTTTATCTTCAAAAAAAATTAGAAAATAAAAATAAACAGATGAGCAAGTCCGCGCCATTACAATCTTGACTTTACTCTATATCGCCACTAGTGATAGTAGTCGATGTGTACTAACATAAAAAAAGTAAGTGGTTCCGTAAACCTTTTGTCTTCCATTGCGACTTCATCATATTGTTCCAACACACGCCTTACCTCGATAAAATGACCAGACGATACTAAAGATCTAAAATAATTATGATGTCAATGTGACAGAATTCATTAACAAAATACTTAATACTTCGAAATAACCCCTGTAAAAGTAAGAAGAAAATGTGCAACTATCAAGTTCAACTCTACCTTTTGTATAAAATCGATCACCACATCCTATCAGTCATGTTCTTTTCCTTAAACTAAAGAAACATCGTCGTTCAGGTGTCACTCTATACACTATACACTATATCACCCTCGTATAGCCTCTTCTAACCCTCCATATAAGGACCATCTACATATTTACTTGAGCACAGTAAAACTTCTTGGTACTCACTCATTTAGCATGTTTTCACATTTTGTTCTTGTTCTAAGGAATCTCATGCTATTCGTCAACTTGGGCATAGTGTTTTTGTCTACTATGAAGTGAGTAGATCTGGCAAATATATTTCTTAAGATTCTTCAAATTATAATTGCTATACTGTACAGTATATATCTTTGCTCCTCATCACTTCTAATAGTCTCCACTGAAAATAACATTGATTATGTACATCAACTAGTGTTTAATAATACTGCGAAAGCAAATATACTTCAAACGTATCAGATAAATTTAGTACGTTCTGTGAGTATAATTTTTGAATCCATTGGCATTATACAGTGGGGACAAAAAAAATTAGAGATTTTTTATGGCACTGCAGTGTGAGCTCTTGTAAGTGTGGAAATCAAGCAATGCAGTACTCGAAAAGTGCAAACATCTCCAGCAAACGAGAACAATATAAATTTTTTAACGCAAATAACAAATTAAAGCATAGCAGTAAAAAAATAGAACTTTTATGGAAAATAAATCATGACAAAATTAATCTTCCAGAGGGTGAAATGTATTTTGCAATTAGTAGGAATTAAATGACTGCATAATTCTGTCATAATAGAACGTGGAACTATCAAGCATAAAGAATATGTATAAATAACTTTACAATTGCTACATTTATTGTACATGGTATATAGTAATGGTTTCAATTTACATAAGTGAACAAGCCTGCGATTTAGGATTCTTGGTACCGTTCGATTTCTGATTTCCATTGGTCATTGAAGCACTGTTCTCTCCATTGGCGATCATCTGATTTATGAATAAAAGTAGTTGAGTTTCAAGAGATAACATTATATAGAGGCCTAGTAAAAACAGTACAGTGAAGTAGGCTTTTGATGCTACCATTTAAAACTCCAATAATGTAATGTAATTGAAATTATTCAATATGTTCCAACCTGTCAACCTGTCTATAAATACGTTTTTATTCCATAATTGCTAGTGGACCTCCCAATGTACTTATAATCAGTTTAAGAATCACTACACTAAAAGTATAACAAAATATTATACAGTCTATAATGTATATGTAAATATATGATGTGGTTGATAATTGCACAGAGGTTATTTCTTGTGGTATTAAAAATGAATACAGTGTAGTTAAGCTAATCTTGAGCTTAGGTGTATTTCCACAGCACAAGCGGTAGTGATGATCTACAAATTGATGTCCTCTTATTCAAAATTACTGCAAATACTTATTAATTATGAGGATTAGAGTGGTATAATTCAAACTTTCACGGCAACATATTCTAATATGCATGTAGTCACAATCACAGCAAATCAAAATTATTTCATTGTGTAGTGCAATGAAAAGTTTCAAATAGCAAATAGCAAAAATACTAATGCTACATATCAATCACACATATTCTGATACGTTTTGAATTTGCAATATCTGTAGAAGCAAAAGGGTTAAATCTTGTAGATGATTAAAATATTTCGAAATACTTTATTGATTGCACACATGGAACTGCTTTTATACTAAGAAGGAGCTACACTTCTGTAATAATAACTACCGGAAAGATATCGTGTCCATTCCAAAATCACTGCTAGATGATAAAATTTGTGTAATTACAATGTGATTTATCAATTGCATGTGATCGAATAAGGTGCAAAAATATAGTGAATGTGAACAGGCATTGTTGAAATCGTAATGCAAACATGATTGTGCTTCACTCCATTAAAGCCATAGTAAGCTAGCAAAATATTCAGGTATATAAAATCATAGGTGCAGCACACGATACTCTAATTTGCTTAACCTATCAAGAACAGTTGAAGAATTGGCTGCACTGCACTGCAAGTGAGAACCTTTGCAGAAAGAATTTCCCACAAAATTTCCTTACTTTTGTTGATCCATTCGTCTGCTTCTTAGCTGAACCCTTGACGGCCGTGTTACCATTATTGGTTATGCTCTTTTTAGAAGCTTTTTTAGATTTTTTTTCACCCTTTTTTTGCTGAGCTTTGGGTCCATCGGAAGCGTTCGAATGCTCATCCTCCTCCTTGATGGGGACATCCGTGGGTCCAGATAGGATTCTCATGTCAGGAGTGAGCTCGAAGCTGTATACGCTGTAGGCATCCGAGTCTCGCTGTCGGTATTAATTTTAATTTATCAGTTCTAGGGTATTTTATAAAGAGTTTTGCTGCTTAGAATGGCTTTACTTGGGTAAGGAACAAAGTATGCTGTGATTAGAATGCTAATTAGTAAGATCAAAAGTCCACAGTCTATCAAATGAGTTCTGATAATTTAAAATCAAATTTAGTTTACTTTTCTCTACAATTATGGAAAACAACAGTACCGGAAACAAGCAATCTCGGGTTATATATAAAGTTGTCAGGCAGAATTATTTGTCCAGAAAAAATCTAATCAAATCCATGCAAAGAAAAAACGATGTTAATAAAGTAAAAGCATGCCATTCGATAATGCCTCTATTAAATCCAATGCGTTTCTCACTCTTTGCTTTTCCTGGACATATTTTTGAGCTTGTATCATCTGTACAGTAAACACGATCAAATAAGCTATTGTCCGCATTGAAATTGCGTCGTTGCTTTCTTACATATACGCTATGGTATATTATTACCACCGTAACCCGAATGAAAAAATATTTATCGCATTCAAAATCAGCAAAATCCTCTTCTCGGGATATTTCACTTGCCCATGTTATAGGTTCTCCAATAAATATAATCTATTTATTTTAGTCAAATGTGAAAACACCTCTCTATATCTACAAGATGCATTCAACAAGGCAAACCAAGCATCTGTTTAAGATATACAGTAAATCACAGAGACCAACTTATATGTTTAAAGTTGGATGTTAGCAAGTGGGTAAAGTGACTTTTGATTTTTCACAAGTTTCCAACAAGAAAGACTGCAGATGTTGGTTTTGGTCATAATATATTACTGAGTAGGTGTTACAATTTTACCTACAAGCTTCTGTGAAAAGATGTCATATCAACTTTTGACATGATTAAATGAAAAGATTTTGAAAGATTTGGGAAATAATAACCACCAAGACTCCAATGAACTGCATTACTAATACCATGAAAGTGGTTTACATCAACCCTTGACTTCATCAGTTTTGTTGCTGAGAATTGATCCGCTAGAAAGACAGTAGTTCCTCTGATCAGGCCTTAGCACAACTTAAAACTTATTTGTCTACACACACATGATTCCGATAAAAAAGAGGTGAAGAATTGTATAATATCATTTTGAAAAAGGATGATTTATGGGTTCATGGGATTTTACATAGACTATCACTTTCGAAGGTGCCCATTCGAATATGTAGTGGCTACTGAGAGTGAAGACATGCTTAGCGTGACCTACTTGTGTTACCAATCGAACTTTGTTCTTCAATTTCGCTCCACTGCTGAAAGCTACCGCGCTCACACTTCTCATAAAGGCGTCAAAATCTTGGTCTGACTTCGGCTTAGCAGTCCAGTCTTTGCAAATGTCCTTTGAAATTAGTTAATCGAAACATGAAGATGATTTCATCAATCATTTGCTGTCAATGCGAAATAATATATACATGTTACTGTATCTACCTGAATTCTCTTTTCTTTTTTCTCGAGTCTCTCGAATTTCCGTTGCAGCGTGTGCAGTTCGGATCGTAGCTGATTCTGATTGTCTCCCAGTGACATCACGGTGGATCGACGGGCAAAAGTTTTTTTTGCTGTCGCCATGTTCATCTGACCATCCATTTCTCTCAGTTCCTGCAAAAGCAATAATACATTTGAAATTAAAGTCTAGGAGCACCCCGAGCTTAACTCTGAAAAATAGTACAACAGCGTAAATTAACATTCCCGTAACACCCTACAATGTCATTAATTCATACCAAGTACTAAAAAGGCTATAGATGCATTCCTAAGATAAAATGTTGCAAACCTATTCACAAGCTTTTATGGCAAGTTAAAATGGGCTAAATATTAATAAGCAGCTAATGGTATTAAATGTCTGTGATTGTGAGATTGAATTTCCAATATACTGGTAACTGGCACCTTAGTCGTCAGTTTCTTCAAGCTTGGATCTGGCGCCATGTCCACTTGCAAACCAAACACTTTGAAGCAGATGCTGTTGTTGTCAAAAAAGTCAAGATACTCCTGTGTCATCGTTGAAATAGTAATCACTCGTTGGTGCTTGAATTCCGGTTGAAGTGTGCTCTATTAACAAGTTGAAAATATAATTTATCATCATTGAAATATAGCTGATATATTTCGATGAGATATTATTGTCTGAAATCTTGAAATACAGAAGCAATAATTCCGGTTTTTAAGACTGCCGACAAAAGTAGCTCTATTTATATCTTACCTTGACTACATCAGTGGATGTAGAATCTTGTTCATTGTAAAAACTGTACTGTACGTAGAGTCCTTTTGTGAAGCGAGAATTGTCTATCTCGGCTGATCTTACGGTGATCTAGAAAACAATACATAAATCTCAGTAAAGATATTCCAATCAATAATATTACTACAATCTTATGGAATATAATTTCACTTGGTTTTAATAACACCTTGTTCCATCACTCTCTCATGCAATATCCAAATATCTGTAGAGTAACAAGAGAGTAAGTGTAAGACTCACCTTGCTGTAATATGGCTTCCCAAGTAGATCTCCTGGGTCCTCCACAAAGTGATCCTCATCCAGAGGCTTGCCTTTCTGATTGCATGGAGATACATTGACATAAAGGCTCCCTTCTTCCTGACCCTGTAAACAAAAAAGTATTTTTGGCACATTCAAGTTGCTTAATACAAATAATATATTCTGCACAATAGTAGCCTACCATTTATTCTGTAGTGTCTCCTGAAAAAACGTACCTTATAATCTGTAATTGTGAGCTTATCATCAAAGTCCAAGCCATACGAGAGTGATTGCAAGAAAGCGTTCGATGAACCAATGAGATAATCTTGGGGTGGATCAAAAAATGGATCCTTATCTTGTTCAATGCTCAGGTACGAATCGTCCCCGTCCACATATTGCTGGTACATTTCCTAAACAAGAAAAAATAATATCATAGTCTTAGGAAATATGTCTATCATATAGCTTTATTAGACAGGTATATCTTATACATGGTTTCAAAGCAAAAAAAGGAACATGAAAATACAATGAAACATATAAAAATCAAAATTCCGAAGTTAGCATATGCCATTACCTGGATCATGTATCTCCTGTTAATGAACTGCCCTCTCTCCCACATCCACACATTTTTATTCAGAAGGTTTGTCACTCTGACCATCAACCTGATAATAAATAGATTATTACAATAAACTTTCCTGTACGTGGATTTTAAACAAATTCAGTTCAGTGAAGTCCTTTGTATCAACAACATTTCCAAACACTCAGCAGAAATAGCATAAGATATTTGAGCCAAGTATACTTTTGCAACATACCTAGTTGCCTTGTCCTTGTCTTGACCCATGTTGGACATCAGGACAAGTTCAAAGTGTCTGTATTTGTTCAACTCATCTGACACAGCGTTAACTTCACTGATCATAGGAAGAAGTTCAAGCACTTGTTCTTGTGTTTTCTGTTGATCTAAGCAAGCAAACAAAGTTTGTATTTCCCCATTACAAGTTTGATTTGATCACACCAATACTAACAGCAGCTTAAGCTTAACTAAATATTTGATGTTATTCGGCTGTCAATCACTCACCTTTGTCCAATCCACTTTGTAAAGTGGAAAATCCACTGTTTTCTGCCAACTCCTTCTGGGCAAAGTCCCAGTCGATCGTGTCAGGTAAACCCTCGGGTGCGTCGGGTTTGAGCGGATTCATGAATATGTAAAGGTGATTGGAACCTGATGTAGGTAAAATATATATCAGAGAGCTCAAGCCTGCAGTAATTATTTAATATTATTTATATATGAATAAATTAAATGTTATGAAGAAATGAATTCATATGCTTTTGTTGATCATGAATAACACTTTAGCTGTAGTTCATTCTAGAGAATATATTTCATATGTGCTACTTATCAATTACAGCTAATATTACAAGATATTTAGCATCAAATAAGCACTTCATATCGTAATCATTTCTTTATTTTAATTATTGTACTCTACTGTACTGTTTTTCCAGGTTATGGTATGCAAATTTCCCAAACTTGAAATTGCATTTACCTATATTGCTATATATTATAACTAATTCTCATCATACCAAACAGTATTCTGTCCTTATGTTCCAATTTTCGCTCTCCTGTGAGAGGAGTACCATTCACTTTCGTTTTAGCACCTTGACTTCCTGGTTTTATCGTGACTTCATCGCTGCTGAAATTGATCGTTGCGTGTTCTTTTTGAATGCTGGAAAACATTGTAGTTGTACAGTTAAGAACTGATTGTTTGGTGGTAGCAATTCTTCACGTTTTGTAGATTTTAGATAACTATATTCGAATACTTATACGTTACACAAACACACCTGAGGCCAGTCAGAACAATGTCAGGTTTTGGATCGGCATCTTTCCTTCCGATAATTGTTGTTTTCTCCTTGGTGATGCCGTGGATGATCACGCCAGACAACATAGAATCCTCATTCAAGTTAACTATATGCGGTGTGCTTTTTTGCTTTGCTTTCTGTTCATTCTCTTGTATGTAGGAAACATTCTCTATACGAGCCTGGAATGTTGTAGAAGAATATTTTTAATTCCGTTAAATATGAATGATACACTAGTGAAAGCAGCCATCTATCTATTTTCTGTCATGAAAATATCAAAACACGGCATTCAGAAACAAAAAGTCCATTCTGGTACCAAATAATACCAACAACCCAGCTACTTTAATCCCACTAATTTTTTTCATTAGATGCATTGATACATTAGATCCAATTTTCAACTGTTTTAAAATCATCTGTTTTAATGAAGTAATATATATTACAATACCTCTTGTAATCTTGAATCCCAGTCCATACCTTCCATCTCATTTTGATTAGCTAGCAGCTGGGCACGAATTTCTTCTTGCATTTGCTTTCGCATTTTCTCAATTTCTATAAAATTATACTTTCAGTTGATAAATTTAATGTCATCAGTTTAGAATGATGGATTTCTCAGATAGGAGAAAAAACATAGTAACCTTTCTTAGGATCTACCTACTGGAATAATAAATGATTATGATGCTAATAAAGCCTATTTTACCTTCAGGAGACATTCCTTGTTGGGTTACAGAAATATCTTCCCCATTAAGAGATTTTTTCAACCTTTCGTTTTCTTCTCTAAGTTCTCGAATCAGTTTGTCAACAGGATTTTCATTGACTACGGCTTTGTTTTTGATTTTCTTTGCACGATCTGCATATCTGTTCATATTTGATCAATAATCCTGGTTATTATTGAACAGAAGTATTGAAATTGTCGACTTACTTTTTACTTAATATGTTAAGTTCCACCTAAGTTCAGTAAATCATACCTCAGTGTACCGAGAGTTTCATCATAGTTTATGTCAGCAGGGGACAAGGCAGCAATCATAATTGTTTTTGAATTTCCTCCAAGGGCATTCATGAGTAGTTTCGTGAGGACAGAGTCACGATAAGGAACCATCACCTTTTTCTTACCCGTCGAAAGGTCAGCGAGAGCCTGTAATTGTTAATATAGAGTCATTTAATATTCTTATTCGTTTTATTGCACACACTGGAAGTTTCATATTGGTGATTAAAACTACATTACTTCCATTTACATGCACTTTCAACTACTTTTTGCTATTATTTTTACGCATTGAAAAAAATCATAATAAAACATATTGACGATCCTGGAATTTTTTTAAAAACTTACTGAGATGACATTTCCAAGGGAAGACAAGGACTTGTTGATATTAGCACCTTCTTTCAGACGATCACCGGTTGCCCCAGTACTGTCTGCTCTCTCCGAACCTGCAAAATACTATTATTACTTTCTAAGATAACTAGCAAAATCTGGAGGTGTTATTATTTTGACAGTTGAACAAACAAATACAACTTCAAGCACTCGTGCATCCAAAGGTACCTGAAGTGCATTGCTAAAGTCGAATAGCATCCCCATTTTTTCAATTACTGCCTATAAATTTTTTTGTCGACTTCAAAGTTCTCGTTAAAATATTAATATAGTAAAAGAGAAATGGCTAATACAATATTCTTTTCTCATTGCGGGAGTGCTTTTATGTTCGATCTAATTTAACTTGAGTCACTTCAGATTCAACAAGATCAGACTCATGAAAGTTTCAGTGGAATCACTTGACTTTGAATTGTTATTAGATCACAACCCTGCCAAGCCTGAGTTGAATGAGCACCGTATTGACATAAAGCTCAGCTTGCCTGCCAAATCGACTAAGTTGATGCTTGAACTCTTCTTCGTTTCCTGTCCAGCTTCGTTTTTCGTTATCTGGTCGAAAGTGATTGTGACGACTGTGTGGGCACGAGAACTCGTTGCGTTCATTTGTGTCGAAGCGACCGTACGATTTGCTGTACCTAAAATTGACATGTAAGCTTTAGTGCAAGTGTCAACTAATAATACTATCTGTGTTATTAAATAATATTATCTGCCGTTAACATAAGAATAATTCAGAATTGTAAATTACTGAGCAAGGCATTTTTGTAAAAATTAGCTTATCGATGAGCTTAACTATGTTATAGACTTGATGATGACTCCATGATACAGGAATTCCACCTAAAACTATCCATAATGCAAGAATAAGATTCACCCTTGATACTACTTCTATTTCATACCTTCTTCGATCCTACTTTCGATTTCAACATAACTGCCGACAGCAATTTTCTTCTGACTTTCAACATAGAAAAGACCAAGTTTGGGGTTCTGACGAACGTTAAGACCCCCCTTCGGATTGTTCTTGATGAGCAAATCTCGGACTTGTTCATTGTAGATTTCAAGCATGGAAAAGGTGACTTCGAATTTCTGTTTTTCATGATATTGAATTCAAAATAATTATTTGATTAGCTACAAAAAATTGATTTACATTTTATCACTACTACTCAACCCACTGAAAAGCTTTGATGGGCAAAGGTGAAAAGGGATATGCAGTTAAAAGCAATGACAAGGCACTTGAAGATTCTGATAACAGTGATGTTTTTGTAGTTCAAAGCTATTAGCCTATCAGCATTATGCAGCGCGCAAACGATTACGGGAAAGATTAATTTTCTATTCAGCTACACAAAGACTTCACTACTGTACATCACCGAAGGATTACTTACAAAGAATGATGCGCTAATACCACTACAAAAGACAGATAAAATAGCCACAAAAAGGGCAAGTTGTGGTTACTTAAGGCGTTTTAACACTTAGTTTCATCACTAAAGATAATAATAAGGGTGAGTAACCAAGTATTGTCATGTTATTATGGAACCATCCAGAAAACAAAGGTGTGTTTTACCAAGAAGGATCAAGAGTATAATGAAACTGGTGGAACGGAATCATCTTAACAGTAACCGATAATGCAGACAATGCTAATTTGAACAGAGTACTGTGACGCATGGTACATCAATCCATTAAAGTTTAATGCGTACCGAGCAAACACAAGCGTAAAAGAATTTTCTAAAATGGGATATTAAACATTGTCAGAAGGTCAGAAAAGTCAATAACCGGGGCACACCCTTCCACGTAACCTGGGCGATGATCAAAAACATTCTCAAGGAGCAAACAGCATGATGGCTTGTTTAAACAAATCCAGTAAACGGCGACAATGGCGTGTTGTCTGAATAAATGAATCCAACTTTTGCAAACGAAAGGAACTTTCCCGCAGATAACACATGCGGGAAGAATAGATATTGCTAAATATATTGGACATGTGATTTATTTAACTCTGTTTGTAAACTATTTTGAAACGTATCCATGACATGTTGAACTATGTTGACTTGAAAACCGCAGTTTAGTAGGTCAAACAGTAAAAATTATTAATGTGTATATTGAATATACAATGAAGCCTTGTTGTCAGGGTTCGGATCAATTTGAATCGGGATGAGGTTAAAGCAATTCTAGTTTTTCAAAAGAATTTGAATTTAAAGATGATCAGAATGGTTTAGAACCCTAGACATTTCAGTGGTGAACCAGAATCTAACATCACAGAAAATCCCTAGAAATCAGATTGAGCCTGGAAGGATGTAATATTAGATGTATGGCTCGCAACAGACAACATCGCTGCTGAATCAATATCTAATTGTTCACAACGAACAAGAGCTGTTTTGACAAGGAAATTAATCGTCTGGGCAAACACAAACACCAATTTACACAACTAACAAATATTTCCAAGAAATTCTAAATAAGAGCAAACATAGGAACCAGATAAGCAGACGATTTATTAAAAGATAACCTTTGATACGTACCACTTCATCCGATGCTTTGTCGATGGCTTGAAATAATTCATTACAAGTTATTGGCACGATTCCCCTGATAAATGGAATGCACAACAAATAAAATATGATAATTTTTGATAATTGTTACATTTTGAAGGCAGTACATATGGATAGAACACATTGTGCATCATGAGCTTAAATTACTACTAATATTCATCACAGATTCCAATTGAGCTTGATTTAAGGTACCATGACTAGGCATAATCATTTGATGAGGAATGACTGTTATATAACATTAGTCAAAAGAGTCAAATAACAAGAGAATGTAACCATAAACTTGCTACCCGCATTAGGCTCATAAAACTGCAGGTCTTACGGGTCGTGGTTGTAACTATTGATTTAATACAAAGATCGTTCATCACAAAAGAGTTAGAAACCACATTTCACGGCGAGGAAATCAGAACAGCAATAAACTTGTGTTTGTCGAGTTCGGGCCATAAATTTGACAAAACGACCTTGTCTGATGACGCATGACAAAAAATTACCTAGCTAACATCATAATAAATCTCTTTAAAGAGTGAAGGAATCAAAATATTTATTACTTGTTTTTTCCGTAGCCGACCATGGAGTATGACTTCCCTGAACCGGTTTGACCGTAGGCAAATAGAGAACAATTGTAACCTGAGAAAGGGTGGACATTATTTTTTAGGCTACACAGAATGGTATAGAAATGCCAAACATAATTTTTGCGGGTTACTTAATTGCAAAAACAACTGAAACTTTTGATTTCAAAATCTAAGGTTCTTAAAAATTCAATGTTTCTCATGTGAACTGGTACAGGATGGTTTTAGATATATAAAACAGTGGTGACTTGCTTTTGAAAATGTTTCAGAGTGGTAGGATAGCATTCACTTTCCTTCACCCTACCGGTAGGGATTGTAGTATTTACAGTATTAAGCTTAAACTTAAAGCTTAAACGAATAGGAAGCTGTATAAAAAGAATGGGGAATGTGGAAGATTACACAATGCATCCCATCATTACAATCCTATGAGTTTATGATGTTGACATAATTAACATGAGAAAGACATCTCAAAGTTACGTAACCAAATAACTGTAAACCGAGTTTTGGTAAATCGTTAAATGTACCAGCAAATGCATTGTCGAGTACACCCTGACCAAGGTCGTCAAAAACCATTCTCTGTGTTGCATATTTATCATTGTCTGGCACGAGCAATCCGTCGTCATCATGGAATCCATCGTGAGACCTTATACAACAAATAGCAGGATGTCAAACTAGTTCTAGTGACGTCAATGCAATAAATTTTCAGTGTGTATTTGTCCTTCTGCATGCCTGAACACAGTTCGAATTATATATTTTTTATATGGTGAAGGACATTAGAAATAACTTACCAGTAGGAGTAATCAAATGCGAACTGAAAAAAAATTGATAGCAATTATTTGATCTGCTTTGGATAACTACAAAGCAGGACCAGATGGTTACAAGTTAATCTCATTGAACAATTAGAGTCATTACAAAGTGTAAGGTATAGAACTGGTACCGACAATTCAAAAATTTTACTTGGTTCCTTATCACAATTAAACGGCAAAGAGTAATGAAAAATTCCTATTCCTGTTTCAAAGGTTAAATCTTAATGAATATGAACACACCATGGTTTTGTTTCATTCTCAAATTTCATGTCAATTCATTTGCTTTGTGTAATAAGGAATATGTAAAACCCAAATGTGTTTAGTGTGTGGGAATTGTTCTTTTAAAGGTCGCATGGAAGGGCATTAGCACCTTGATGAGTACTGATATTCTACTGATTGAAGTATACCCAAGAACTTATCACATTCATACATCTTTCCGCATGGTTTACTGCTTTGGATCTATAAAAAGGTAACTGTATATGTGCGTTTAAAATATATACTGGAAGTGAAATAGAACGAATGAGGTATTCTTCTCAAGGAGGGATTTAAATGAAGGATATTCTTCAAGTGGAAACTGACAGGATAATTTTAATTACAATACAAACATGCTGTAACATGACACTATTCAACACATAAGCTAAAGTCATTAGCGGAGAGAAGTAGGAAGTTTTAATTCCTAATTATTTTATGTAAAGACAAATGATCGCATTTAAGATAATTGGATGTGAGATTCTTTTTTACAGTACAAACAAGCTTCAATAATAATGGTACTCACGCTTTTAGGATCTTCCTCTATAAAAAAAAAAAAAAAATACAGAATACGCCTTGCAGAATAATTTAATTACGGTATTTGTCCCCGTCCATATCCTGTATAAAAAAGCTTTTAAGTGGCAATAAACACTCTATTCAATAACTATTAGTTCTTTTCACAATACAAAAGACAATATTATTCTTGTGTGCAAATACCGCTGAAATCATGAAAGAGCCCCAGCTCGAAGAACAAAAGATTATTTACAGGAACTCTGCTATTGTCTGCAAACTGGTGCACAATACCGGATGGAGTGGGCTAGTTTCTATGTCAATTAATTCAATGTTTGTGAAATTAAAGTATGTCTTGTCATGGAGTTAGAAACCGTATTATGATATGTTGTTGTTAAAAGCATTGCTAACATATTTACAGAAGATAGAGATGTGCTAATGTGAAATAACTTACTTGGTGTCTCTGGATTTTGGATCTTTGTCTGGGTGCCATTCATCTCAATAATTACCTGGGCACCTCTGTCCTTCTCTCTGTGATATAGAATAAAGTTTTAACAATCTATATAACAACTTCACAAGTAAAAGTCAAAACCTTACCTCTGATTGAAGGGTCGTACTCTCACCGCAACTTTAACTCTACAGGGCAACGCAAAAATTATTAGTATGATGAATGAAGATTATTTAACACTAGCAAATTAACTTGGGGCTGCACAAGTAAGCCTTTAAAGGACTTCTGACCACTAGAGCAGTATTGGGACGTGCCTATGCTCGGGTGCATGTTTTCTTTTTTAAATGCAACGGCCCGGGGTTCACTAAGTCACCACACCAAATTTTGTTGAAATCTGTGTAACTGTTTTACACATTTACTTTAGTTTATATGGATGGATAGAACATTACAACAGCCACTATATATAGGGTCTTTTAGTAAGATAAAGTTACCAATGAAGTAGATTTTTAAGACATAGAATCTAAGCTTTTTGTGAACACATATGCCCCATATGAATAGGGAGTGAAGTCAAATTATACCTTTAATGTAATATATAATCTTTAAGAGAGCAAATACTCTAGCCAGCTAGTGAGAAAGTGGTTTGGGCAAAGCTATAAGCAAGCCCCCTGAATTGGACC
The DNA here is from genome assembly GCA_013436065.1 of Halocynthia aurantium. Taxonomy (NCBI): domain Eukaryota; kingdom Metazoa; phylum Chordata; class Ascidiacea; order Stolidobranchia; family Pyuridae; genus Halocynthia; species Halocynthia aurantium. Next base: position 59,470 of record QXVX01011545.1, read on the forward strand.
ATTTTTTGGGGTTATGACAGGGTCGGTCATTTGGTCCAGATAATCCACCACCAATTTTGTCAGAATGAATGGAATTAGAACTTACCCCTCTCCATCAGACATACTGCTTTGTCTTTTGTCTCACTATTGGTTAGATTAATAAATTGACAACAAAATCTGAAAATAATTCGA
>QXVX01011545.1:60590-79253 GCA_013436065.1 Halocynthia aurantium
GGTGCACAATACCGGATGGGGTGGTCTAGTTTCTATGTCAATTAATTCAATGTTTGTGAAATTAAAGTATGTCTTGTCATGGAGTTAGAAACCGTATTATGATATGTTGTTGTTAAAAGCATTGCTAACATATTTACAGAAGATAGAGATGTGCTAATGTGAAATAACTTACTTGGTGTCTCTGGATTTTGGATCTTTGTCTGGGTGCCATTCATCTCAATAATTACCTGGGCACCTCTGTCCTTCTCTCTGTGATATAGAATAAAGTTTTAACAATCTATATAACAACTTCACAAGTAAAAGTCAAAACCTTACCTCTGATTAAAGGGTCGTACTCTCACCGCAACTTTAACTCTGCAGGGCAACGCAAAAATTATTAGTATGATGAATGAAAATTATTTAACACTAGCAAATGAACTTGGGGCTGCACAAGTAAGCCTTTAAAGGACTTCTGACAACTAGAGCAGTATTTATATGGATAGATAGAACATTACAACAGCCACAACTATATAGGGTCTTTGAGTAAGATAAAGTTACCAATGAAGTAGATTTAGAAGACAAAGAATCTAAGCTTTTTGTGAACACATATTCCCCATATGAATAGGGGGTGAAGTCAAATTATACCTTTAATACAATATATAATATTTAAGAGAGCAAATACTCTGGCCAGCTAGTGAGAAAGGGGTTGGGGCAAAGCTATAAGCAAGCCCCCTGAATTGGACCATTTTTGGGGGTTATGACAGGGTCGGTCATTTGGTCCAAATAATCCACCACCAATTTTGTCAGAATGAATGGAATTAGAACTTACCCCTCTCCATCAGACATACTGCTTTGTCTTTTGTCTCACTATTGGTTAGATTAATAAATTGACAACAAAATCTGAAAATAATTCGATGAACGAGATTCGATCAGACCAATTCATTTACATTTAACTCTTCACAGAAGAAAGATTGCGTCCCGAGTTAAATTACTAATGACAAACGGGAAATCACCACCAATTATTAGATTGTATCCACCTAATCTGTCGAATTCTATACCTCTCTACCTTATTTATAGTTTTCTACAGCCTCTTTTGTTTTTAAAGGGTATACAATGCTCTGGTTCCAATTACCTCTAAAAACGTATACTGTACTTCTATACCTCTGGTGTGAAGCTGTACATCTCTGACCTAAATGGCCTAGCCTTCTGGCACGTTCTCATTGTTGGTAAAGCCGGAATGAAAGACTCATGTTACGTAACTGGGTTTATCACTATTCAAACAATACGACCTGACGAGGGGAAGGTAACGCACCAATAGAGAAGAATTATAATATCAAGAGTATTATGATGACTATTGAAGAAAAAGGGAGAACGTTGCGTCAATATTACATAAGTTTTATCTCGTCCCACTTCGCATACAAATTGATGCGATTTTAGTCTTCTTTTATTAGACGAGGTAACGCACGACACTCTTTGTGTAGAATAACTATTTGCTCAGTTGATATAGGTTGTCTAGTTCCGTGTAGTACAGTAATGGATTCCAGTACATCTCCTTGGAAACTGCGCCACTGTTAGGGGATGAGCATTGTGGTAAATATACTGGATGTCATTTTACCTGTATTTCTAGGGCCAGTTTATTTCTATAATTAATTCCCGAATATGTTTTTAGAATAAAAATGAAACAGAATGAAAACGTGAATGAAATCACATTGCTTCACATTTCTCGAAACTTCAAATAATGTCTTGCATCTAGATAGTTTCATGCGGTTGGCTGAGTCTAAAATACGAGTGTACTTCTGGTACCATGATATCAAACAACATCGTGTTTATGGAATTTAATCGTATATAAAGTAAGTGCGCAAACGTGCAATTCTGCAGGACGGTGAACGATTGAAAACACTTATATCGATTTCATAATACGTCAGATATTATCTACGGAATCTCTTGATTTTCAAAACATTGTTGAAATCGGAAGGTCTTCGAATGAACCAACTCTGAACAAACATTCGAACAAAGTTCGAGTAAGATCATAATAAAAGCAAACAAAAACGCCAGGTGACGTCTACATCGCTATCCATCAAACTGAAGAGTATATTATGAACAACAGTAGCCCTTTCTGGTCATTCAAAACAACATGAAGTGGAATATCCTAGTAATAAACAAGGGTGATTTTATATTAGATGATTCACTGTTATGTTTATATTTTTTTCTGACGTATGCATGTATTATTCAATGAATATAAAATCCAATCACAGACGGTGAAAAAATAAACTACGAATATGAATTAGCAAACATAAAGTGCAAGAGAATTACAGTGGAAACATAACAAAAGTTATGCATTCAATAGAATGAAATTTGAGTACATAATACAAGATAAAAAAACATTCTCAATTTCAAGTTAAATATGAATTCAATCATTTCATTGACTAAATATCAGCTGTAAGGCAAGTACATGATGGACCCACAACAGGGAAGACTCATAGTAAAATAACCTACAATTGCAATAATGCATTCAGAGTATGTAAAATATCTGCAAGGCCTTTTGATTTACATTTTTAACGTTTTACACTAGATAAAATAATTAATGTAGAATAAATTTGTACTGTTAGGGTTCATACTATCATTTGAAAGCATAGAAAAAGTTATTCACTCTAACAGCAAGCTGTTATATTAACACACATACATAGTACTATTAACTATTAAATAAATTGGGTTTTCGCATATGATGCATCATTTGATGTGATAGATATAAACATTCGCATATTTCTTAACCTGAATCTTCCTTAGCTCAGTGACTTAAAATGCATAATAGTAAATAATAAATTGCAAAGGATGATTAATCCAGACAAGACAAGTGCACTAATAAAACTACCTTATAAAAATTCAGCATACAAATGCAAAAGTACTTACTGATTCAGACCTAAAGAAAAAAATACTGTACTTCATTACAAATGTACTACATATAATGGCGCCTTGCTGCGTAAGTCCATACATTTATATGCATGTAATATTGAACCTTGAATATTTCACATAATAAATACAAAAATATACAAGTTTCTGTGAAAATAATATGAAAAAATACCTTCCACACACTACAGTTGAGAACCACCAAGATAATACAGTACAACAAACTTATTTAAAATTGACCATGATTTCAAACATATGATATACTCATAGAAAGAGCGGTTAACAACAATCATTCTACAAAGAGAGCTGGTTATTTAAGGAACATCCTTATTGTATCGGTCTCATGATTATAATACTGCATAGAAAGACCAAGGTTGAGTACTAGGCCTTGAGCTTATCACATCAATGTAATGATATACATGAAGAATATCAAGGCTTCTCAGATGGTTATTGGCTCTGCCAGGAATTTACCACAACATACAGATACAGTATATAAAAGGACTATCGAGTAAAAATCTAGCTAAAACTAATTTATATACAGCAGAAAGTAGCAAATGTAATAATTACGAAATGACACAAACTTTAGACGGCGCAGTTGCAGCGTGTCTTATCTGCTCTTTGTTGACACTGATTTCAGAAGTGCTCAGATCCTGCCCTGTCTGCAGGATGCGGTCAACACGTGCGACCTTCACAAAAATTTGTTGCTTTAAAACTCATCACAATATATAAAATCGAATACATGTTAACCAAGAAAAAACATTCGCTAGCCAAGATAACCAAGCTGTTTCAGTCACAGCAGGACAGATAGTAAAAACAAACTTAACTTACAGAAAGTACAAGTGAGTGATCTCGTTTCGCCTCGTTCACTAGTTTCTCTATACATCTCTGTAATGATGGTTATAAAACTGGAGATACAACATTGAATAAACTAATATGCTATTTATCAATTTCAATTTCTTACCAGCATCACATTCGCTCCATTGTCACCACCACTGTTTGTCATATGCGCTGCTTGAGAGCTACTGTCAGGTTTGCTCTAGAAATGTATAACATTTTGAGTTTCGAAAAATAGTCTGGATGAGCAGAATGAAATAGCATATAGCATGCAACTGAACTATATAAAATACAATTTCAATATCAGTAAGCAAAATTTCTTTGCTGTACTTATACTTAAGAAAATTAAGTAATTCCTAGGGATGAAATATTATCAGCTCAATCGCAGTGTCTCAAGAAACAGTAATATTATCGGTTTTCAAAGAAATTTTTAAAATGCTATATTGTTCTGTAATTACTAATCTGAAGAGCACCTCAGTGAAGGCAAATTATAGATATTCTACAACCATGCTTTGATCATGAAATGAAGAAAAACCTACTGAGTTCATGAGATAAGAAAAGTTGTTTATATGAGGAAAATAATTTGAAGAAACTGTATACTTGAAAAATATTGTTTACAGTTTGTTTCTTCAGCAATTCTCGCAATGTTTCAACCTCTCTGGACAGAGTGTCGATTTCAGCTTTCATTTCCTTCTCTCCCATTTTAGGTGGCTTAGCTGCATCTGGTGGTTTTTTGCCAACCTTTTTATTTTGACCAGGAATAGCTGCAGCCTTTTCTACTGCGCTGTAGTTGTATTTCAAGGCTTTCGGGTCCATCTTCATGAGCTCTTTTGTAGCAACATCAGCCAGGGCAGGATTGATGACCTGAAATGTAGGAAATTGTATACAGAATAGATAATACATGAATATTGTATATGTAGGAGAGCTGAATCTCACTAAAATGACTTACGCCAGGCTTCTGCTTTGCACACACTTGCACAACTACAGGAATTTCTTGGACATCGTCTAGAAACTGTCACACAGGAAAATTAGATCTTGTGTAAATCAGGTTTATCACTTACAAACTTGTGATCAGCTGTAAATAGTTCGTTTCATTGATTGAAATTGAATAAAATACGAACCATTTTGGTGACCGGATTTATGGTGAATTGTTTAACGTAATCAATAACTGGGTTGACAGTTCCTGCTGGTATTTCATCGCTTTTATTCACGTCTTCAGATGAATAAAGCTTGTACTGGCACCATACCTAGAGACAGAATGGAATTCGATATTTTTGGAAATAATTAATGGAAGTCTTGTTTAATACTGTTTGAATATTTTAAATATCACAGGAGATGTACTGCCATCAACAGTAATGCTGGATTTGATTAAGCAATACATCAATATGGAAATATAGAAAATAAAATTTATAAATCTATATAAATCGTGAGGCTTGGAGCCCAAAACATTACGACAATACGAAGGTTTACTGTAGTAGCAAATTTAATGCCATTACTTTTTCATATTTCCTAGCTAGTCCAAGAATCTGATTGATGTGTATCTTGAAATCTAAGCGCTTTCCGGCGAGTTCTTCCGGACTGTCAACAAATTCTTCACTGAGTTCTTTTCCCTTATCATCGCACGGATACGCTTTCACCTAATCATTGTAAAATACAAAGGCTAAGAATTTAAAATTATAGATTAAAAATAAATCGAGTGAAACATTTTATGATAGCACATCAATAAGCAAGCCATGCAAAGCAGTGTCACACTAAATTCTTGCAATAGAAGTAGAATAGTCCATATTCATAGATATACTTCAAGATATGAAATCATGTAAAGTAGATATCAAGAACATACTTATATTAACTGGAATAAAAAAAAAACAGCAAAATTAGGCAAGTGTGGAATTTAAATCGTGCCATAAACGAAGCAGTGCTGATAGCAAGTGGCAGTTGCCTGATCTGCCTTTTAGACGGCGGCCAAACAGCTTGCGTTTCAAAAATTATTTTGTTGGCTACTGTGTGTTATTTGATCATACGCCTTATTCTGTCGATCATAGCTCACTGTAAGCCAAACTGAACTTTATCACTTCTTGTTGTTGAAGATAACCCTACAGGAAATTTCAAAAAGAAAATAGGCAATCCACTCCATACTGACAATAATTAAGAGGGGAAAAAAAGGCTTTAATTTCAAACAATTCAGGAGCTGACTCCTTGAATTTTTACAAATTTTGTAACCGCTGTCAACCAGTTGAATCCCACCGCTGCCCTATTTGAACTTTAGAGCTAAATACCTTTATCTGGCATTTTTCAACAGCGTGCATATCTGTCACAACAAGGACATCATCGATTTCAACCTATAAGGTGAATATACAATAAAAAAATAGTTTAAAATTGTGATCAGAGTATTTTTTATATATATAAACATTATGTTAACTTCAACTCACATAGAACGCAAGTCCTTGAAGATAAACGAAAGCCGTACCAACAATCATAGTACTGTCAGGAAGTTCCCAGAAGGGGTCCTTGTCCTAAGGAAATGATATAAAGTACAATATTAAAGTGGCACGTCATTAGTATGAGTTAAATTCCAGTTTCACTTACCTGAGGTAAATCCCATTCTACTCCTTCGGTAAAGTCCTGGTACATTTCTTGCATAAGGAATTTACGATTAATGAACTTGTTTCGATCCCACAAGAACTCTGTTCCGTTGAACATGTTCTTCGCTTTTACCATTACCTGTGAGGTTATTATTCAATTACTACCACAACCTTTTTTAGTTCTAAATCCCCGTCCCCTAAAGGCTGCTTTTAACTTCAATATCGAAAACCTAAATATGAATAATCATCCAGACCTTTGTCGTTTTGTCTTTAGATCCTCGTGCTTGTGGGCTGAGTAGGGAAACTTCGAATTTCATTTTCTTGTTCATCTCCTCCGACATTGCATTCGCCTCATTCAACATGGGAAGTATTTTTATGAGATCTTCTTGCAGGAGAATCTCCTCTAAATGTTAACCGAACTTGAACACTAAGATACAAGTTCTAATTAGATCAGAGGTTTCCAAATATTTTTTAAAGGCAGATCAGATAATCAAAATTGTGAGTCTTGTTTGTTCAGGGTAATGGTTTGGTTTAATATTAGGACATTAATCAAATGAGCAGTTAGATGCAAAAAGATCTTAGTCAAGAGTTGGGATTATTATGTTCAGTTCAATACTGGTAATTCATGACGTTATCATATGCCCTGAATTGTTTAATTATGAACAGTTTACTTTGTGTTTCTATAATACTCAAAGTGTGTACTCTGAAATGTGGAAAAAAAGGTTACCATTGGATTTTCCTTTCGTGTTCATGTCGAAACCTTTNTTGAAGATAAACGAAAGCCGTACCAACAATCATAGTACTGTCAGGAAGTTCCCAGAAGGGGTCCTTGTCCTAAGGAAATGATATAAAGTACAATATTAAAGTGGCACGTCATTAGTATGAGTTAAATTCCAGTTTCACTTACCTGAGGTAAATCCCATTCTACTCCTTCGGTAAAGTCCTGGTACATTTCTTGCATAAGGAATTTACGATTAATGAACTTGTTTCGATCCCACAAGAACTCTGTTCCGTTGAACATGTTCTTCGCTTTTACCATTACCTGTGAGGTTATTATTCAATTACTACCACAACCTTTTTTAGTTCTAAATCCCCGTCCCCTAAAGGCTGCTTTTAACTTCAATATCGAAAACCTAAATATGAATAATCATCCAGACCTTTGTCGTTTTGTCTTTAGATCCTCGTGCTTGTGGGCTGAGTAGGGAAACTTCGAATTTCATTTTCTTGTTCATCTCCTCCGACATTGCATTCGCCTCATTCAACATGGGAAGTATTTTTATGAGATCTTCTTGCAGGAGAATCTCCTCTAAATGTTAACCGAACTTGAACACTAAGATACAAGTTCTAATTACATCAGAGGTTTCCAAACATTTTTTGAAGGCAGATCAGATAATCAAAATTGTGAGTATGAAATGTGTGTACTCTGAAATGTGGAAAAAAAGCTTACCATTTGATTTTCCTTTCGTGTTCATGTCGAAACCTTTGTTTTGGGCGATCTCTTCTTGGGCGGAATCGAAGGACACTTTCTTGACGACATTTCCTTCCTCTTTTTCTTGCCTAGCAGCATCTTGAGGATGGTGGAAAACGTACAGGTGGGTCGAACCAAACATCACTCTGTCAGTAACAGATCAAGGCATCAGACATTTGGAGAGGGATGCAATCACAGAACTTGCACTAGGCACTATTTTCCGTAGGAGAAGGCCTAATTCATAACTTCACTCTGCCTACCTCCAACTAACATTCCTTTAATACCAATACCTGTCATTGTGTCGGAGTTCTGTCTTTTCCTTCACCGGCTTGCCATTGATAAGTATTGAGCCAGATGGAACAATATGAATAGAGCTGTTAGCATCATTCTCAATCGTCGCATGTTGTTTCTCCACACTGCATCATAAATAAACAATGGTGAATGCAGGAAAGGATTCTTAAGTTCAAAAGGTTAAATTTTAAAGCACCTTAATCCTTTAAGAATGATGTTTGCAGGTTCCTCATTACCAATTACATTATTTCCAGTGTAGATAAAATGGACGATCATTCCTGTGAGGATGGGATCTTCATTGAGGTTCCAAAAATGGGGAATTACTTTTCGTGCTTCCTGTGGTGACCAAGAATAACAAAATAATGAAGAACAGATGGTTTCTTAAAATTTTAGAGAGTACCACCATTAATACTGTTATAATACAAATAATCCTAACACCTGTTTATTTCTCTCCTCCAAAAGCATTTTCTTGCTTGCTTCCTCTTGTTCTTTCAGCCTTTGCTCCCATGACTGATTCATAGTCTCCATCTCCTCTTTCTTTTTCCTCAGCTATAGATAAATGTCAAAAATTAGGGTGCTTATTATTGTTTATTTCTGGTTCATTCGAGAAGTAAAAAGTCTATGTCATCCTACACTAGGATATAAGAAATATTTTTTTTTGTTACCTCAGCTGCCATGCTATTTTTCATTTCGTTCACCTCATCTTCAGATATACCTTGAATAATTGTTCCTGGTCCAGCTCCCTTCAACTCACCTTAAAAATACATTACGATATTACACTATATGAATATTATTATGAAGAATCTTGTCTCTCTACGATTTGATATAATCAGCATACAAACCTTGCAGTCGTTTAATTTCTTCCCTCATCTCCCGGATCAATTTGTCAGTTGGACTTTCGTTCACGATCGCTTTGGTCTTGATCGCTTTCGCGCGGTCTGCGAATCGCAGAGTGGACAGGGTCTCATCGTAATTAATGCCGGCGGGGCTGAGTGCAGCTATCTGTAACAAAATCATGTCATTGTCGAGAGTCATTGTCAACGAAAGACAGCGGAAGAATCTGTACCATTATTGTTTTACTGTTTCCACCCAAAGCGTTCTTGAGCAGTTTTGTTAAGGATGAATCTCGAAAAGGAATGACTATATTTTTGCCAAGCTGTTTGTCAACAAGAGCTTTGATGCAGTTTCCTAGACATGTAAGACTCTGGTTTATCATAGATCCTTCTTTTAACCTGTCACCTGTTGCACCGGTACTGTCAGCACGCTCACTACAGACATAAAAAATACTACTGAATGGACGACCCCCAAGGTAATGTAATAATAAATCTACAAACCTTCCAGCGAGATCTACAAGATTGATAATAGATGTCTTTGTCATGCTCTTTCCAGCTTCATTCTTAGCTTTCTGGGCAAAATTTATTGCCACAACAGTATGAGCTCGAGAACTGGTAGCATTCATATTAGTAGCTGCAACAGTACGGTTCACAGTACCTTCAGCGATCCTTCCTTCAATGTCTGCATAACTTCTTACAGGACTCACAAGCAAATTTTCCACTGCAATACATATTCATTTTAGCAAATGTGACATGCGAAGTAAAATTATCTGTTCTGAAACAGATGTTGATGTAGTAATCCGAGTAATATACTAAAAATATATTCAAATCTCACCATAAAATCCCTTTGTAGGATGTTCTCGCAACTTAAGTCCTCCTCTGACATATGATTTCGGATTTAATAGGTCTTTGACCATTTCGTTGTAGATTTCCAACATAGAAATTGACACCTACATCAACACGAAAAATACCGATTGGATATACTGTAATTTCTACATAATATATCTTGACATTGATGTTTTTGAACAAAATCCAGTGGAAATACTCACTTGATATTCTGCTTCCCTTTCCGCACTGTCCGTAGCCTTTTTCTCTTCTATTTCTTTGAACAAATGCTCGCAAGTAACAGGAATAACACCTGACAATCAATCAATCGAATGTAATTTGATAAATGAAACTATGATGAAACAAAAAATTTACTACAGCTAATTTTTATACCTTTATTTTCATCATAACCAACCATAGAATATGACTTTCCTGATCCTGTTTGTCCATAAGCAAACAATGAACAGTTGAATCCATCCCAGGCATTCTTCAAGACCCCTGTACCAAGATCATTGAACACACTAGCCTGATCAGCATACTTTTCATCTACGGGTTCAAAATACCCATCATCCCTCACTTTGTAGCCATCGTGTGACCAATATGAATAGTCAAAACTGAACACTCGTCCTTTCGCTTGCATGTCAGCGGGATTTTTTATAGTGGTCGAGTTGCCGACCATTTCAACGATTAATTTTGCATTTCTCTGTTTTTCACGATCATTGTGATTAAGAGAGTTAAGGAAAATATAAATTTTAAATATGATCACTTGTAAGATGTAGTAAGTAAGTAAGACTAAGTAATATGCCCTGTGAATATTTTTGCATTCACAAATAATCGCAATGCCAATGGAGCTTGAAAAGCATTGCGAATTCATGGTTTTACCTGTACATAATGTTATGCTTAAGTGCTTTCAGAACTATGAAAGTCGTGATCGGAGGAAAAGCAGTAATTGCAGGCAGAAAACACGCTCCTTCAATATAACACTCTTTCAATAAATTTTATTCATTCAAATTAAATTTAAACTCTTAATAATGTAACATCTTTACCACAGATGAAAAGGATATGAATGGCCGAACACGGACTGCTACTTTGACGTTATCGGACATCTTCAAGTCATCAGTTGTTTTGCATATAACCGACAAAAAAAAAGTTAAAATGACTAAAAAATCAAAATCTGTTTAAATAAAAATGCAACTTTTACAATCAACTTTGTGGGCCTACATACTTGGGATAAATTGCGATTGTTATCTAAACTGTGAATCATACGTGTGCCAAGCAGCTTAGGTTCAGATCGATGAACTGAAAGCTATCGCACCTACTACACATTAGTCTTAATTTGTAGATCACGTAGGCCTGGGAAGTAGTTAGAGATTTCAGAATTCGAAAATTATGATGAGAATAATACTAGAAGGGGAAGAAATATAGGCGTGAAATATGATTTATAAGGTATCTTAACGACCTTTCTTGGGCAAACACTAAACTGGTTTGTTTTTATTTTCTCCGTTGCTCATGTATCCTGTGGTAACCATAGACACGCATGAAAAGACAATTAATGAAAAATATCACTAGAGAGCTACCACACATGTCGTTAACCTATTTTTATACAATTTCAGTCAATCTAAACTATCTATTTTCAATGTTATTCCAAACTATTACTCGCAAAACCACTAATACTAAAAAGCTGGAATTATGCATGGCCCCCTCGAAGGGTGCCAGATGGCTATCGGCCAATTGCATTTAAATTCTTACACATCGAAAATTTGTATATACGTAGTTTATTTACTATGAAACATTCACCATCGCTTTCCAGATGCCGAGTATACAAAAAAGACACCGACTTTCTGACCTATATTTCAAGGTATTTTAAAATGGAGTGAGTGGTCTTCTGCTACGTGCGTGTGTGTGAACGGAAATATCAAGCGAACGCGCTATTCCATGCTTAGAACCAGTATCAAGTCGTTTTCTCCCATGCTACAAGAGGATAGCTTAAGAAAACCGAGAGTAAGTTACCTCCATTTTATATATAATATTAATACTTTGATCAGAATTTAAATAGATAGATTTACCGAACTTGTAAGAGAGTAAGAGCTGTTGTATTTATTATGCACAGTAGCAACCCGATACTGTATTTGTTGAGCAATGGCATGCAGTTTATAACCACTCACTCACGTTTCACAGTTCCAAACTCCCAAAGAGTATTCGCAATTTCCGAAGAGAACAGTCTTTTGAAAAGACCATATTGCAGTAGTTTCGGTGAGTAACCGACATACTATGGAATGCTGCATAGACTTCAATTCATCTTAAATAGTTATTGTATAGTCTAATAGTTTCTAAAATTAGTTAAGCTTCAATTACTATCCTAGAAAAATGACAGTCAAATCTATTAATGAAGTGGATAAATTACGTTTAATTTTAGGAAGAAGTTGTAGTTTTTTCACTGTAGCAATTCTGGTATAAAATTTGTCAGAGTTATGCTGGTAATGCACAGATAGTCAGTTGATTCCGTCATATATGTTGCTATTTTTGTCGCCATTTTGTTGCAGTTCAGTAACCGTGACTGTTGCAATCGAAATTTCTTTAGACTCATAGAATAACGACTGTGTGTACTAAAATGACGAGCAAACGACAACTCGTTCTCGAGCGTTACATCCATCAGCTGCGACTGGAAGCTAAAGTGGAAAGAATGAAAATATCAGCAGTATCAGAATCCCTGATGACTTACTGTATCGATAACGAGCAAGTTGACTATCTGATCACAAAGCCTAGCCACAATCATTACAAACCAGAAAAGCCTTGTCCAATCATTTAGTTGTGAACAGAAGCAGTTTTGTGAAGAATATGAAGTCAATTATTGATACCGGATGGACCTACATGTGATCCCATATTTAGTGCACGTATTATGTAAATTATGAATGATGAAATATGTGATGATGATTATGATGATGATAATAAAAATATGACTCGCCTGCATTGCGTGACAGTTCAGATCACGAAGATTCTCCTGTATTAACGTCAGATATTCCACTGATATGCAGTGTCTAGACATGTGGCTGCATGGAACCACGGACATTTTCAAAATGTTATTTCATACGTAAACGGAAATTTTCGTTTCCGGAGTAAATGCATCCGCTGGGAAATGAGCCAAGTAGGATTAGAAGTAAGTGCATGGGCACCACAGAGTGCAAAAAAACGTAATAAACACTGAAATGATTCGAAATTTCGGCAAATAAATACTGTCGTATTCATTTTGAATGTTAGTTTTAATTTAATAATATGAAAGATATATAAAAGTATGTACTACACTCTTCGCCAACTGACCGAAGCTAAGATGAGAGTAATCATTTCGTCATGAAAAACATACTACTGTAAATCCTTAAGCCTCCCCAAATCGTCAAATCACTAGAGATTTTCAGGCAGATTATTTTTAGAAGTCAGTTAGTTCCATCTGGATATATGACATCGAATACCATCATTACTATAAATGAATCGGTTAAAATGTTGAATGTCGGAATATTTCACCGGAATGGTGTAAGAGATGGTAAACTAAGTGGTGTTGGAATATACAAATTTCTATTCTGTCTGCTAAAAGAATGTATGGTCAGCAATATTTTCCACGTGACGGTTGATTATTCAGTCAGAACATCCACGCACATATCTGACTAATTCTCAACAGTCATAATACCAAAAATTCCATAATAAATATTTTCTTGGTGAAATGATGTAACAAATAGTAAATATAAATATATAGCAGATCGCCTATAAAAAATCTAGAAAACGGAAATAGAATAATCTATTCTATTCTTGAACATAAATATGTTCAGCAATCACAGTATTGTAATAGAAAACTTTGTTACTATAGAATTACTTTCAGGAAAACATATGAAGTATATATTTGCTAAGAGGGTAGTTGTAATAGTATACTACGTAGGCAGAAAGTTTGACACGTTTGACTGAATTTGATCGAAAAAGATCCTAACCGAAATAAAGGAATCCCAATACTTTTAAATCCTAAAAAAGTTCTAATCTTGTGGATTAAACAAAGTGCAGATTTAAAAACCTTCTTGAACCTGAAATGCCAAACATAAATAAATAACCACATCACGTAATGCTAATCATAAGTAAATTCACACAAATTCGCGATCCGTAAAAAGAGGGTAAATTTGGGAGCAAAAATGCGCACGAACCTTCCTTACTGCCTTATCGCGCCGTCAAAGCAGAAAAAACAGGTTAATTCATCCCGTGTTTGGCATTCTGAGGTAAACAAGCGCTTGGTCGGGGTTTTAAAAAAATAAATAAAATACATTAGCCAGCTAAGCTCATTTGTATGCCTATGTCTGTCCAGCAGAAAATTATTTGCAAATATGATCAGTATGATAAGAAAAATAGAAATGTGTAAAAATGAGTTTAAAACTAAAAAAAACAGTGATGCAACTTAGAATAAAAAATAAGTGTTCGTTCAAAGCCGGTTTCGAGAATAGACTGAATTCAATTTTTATATGTGATCAGCACTTTGCATGTACAACCAAGATGTACATCAACGGTGTCTTTTCTCTTGTATTTGATATTCGTAACCGGAATGGTTACAGGCAACGCAACGCTATGCAAGTTGGAAGCGTCTTCCGATTGCCGTTTAATATCAATACAACCTCGGCACAGGCATCTCGAATCCACAAGTTTTTTCGGAATTCTGAATATTAAATAATGTCACATAAGGTTAGCTGGTATGAAGCTACAGCACCAACTTTGATTTTAATTGTATTATGAGGAAAACATCACGACAAAGGCCTTTAACTACTGGTAAAACGTGCGGCCTGCGAACACATTTGACGTAGATAAACGTCATTTGATCATGCATTCGTTTTACCTGTTAGTATCCAAGTTAATAACGTATTCCCAGGGAGAGAGACTGCGCTCTTTCGGCTTCGTAGACCTTTGCAGATAGGCGTTGTCAAAAGAAGGGCAATTATATTTTACACTTCTCTTCGTTCTTTGCGATTTACTTTTTCCGTCATTTGGGCTGCTATTGTCGTCCTCGGTCATGTTTATCACTTCCAAACCTTCAGCAAATTTCGGGTCATTGAGCATGCTCTCAGACCACTTCACGTATTCGTTTTTATAAACTGCATGGCAATCATCTCTAAAATATATATGTATCGATGAAGTAAATCGTAGACTAATAGAAATTACCGAAAAGCAATATCTGCTTAGTAAATGTATGTTTCAGTAAACAACTAGCTACCTGAGCTTTTCTATGTCATGGTCATTTTTTCCAGTTAAATCCTCACACTCGTCGGGTCGTTTATCTTCTTCGATGATCAGGGGATGGCACAAGCACGAGGCAGCAAGTAAAAGCACGATGGCTGGCGTGGTAGCAAACATAGCAGATGTCATGTCGAATAAAAACTTAATCACAAATTTCAAAGTTCAGAAATGTGTTTCAAATCTTACAATGTTTTTGGTAACAGAGTTAGTGATTGAATGCCTGGTAGAACAAAAGTGCTGCAGTTTTATACACATTGCATGCGTAAATCCCCCTATTTCTAGTTGCGTTAGTCGCTGCGTGAAACGTCACTTAGCTTCAGCTTACAACGAAAGAAGAAAAAAAAGAGTCATAATTTTAGCGTACGTAAAACAAACGCGACCAGTAAATTATACGTGTCATAATATCCCAATATCCTAATGCGTGTTAACTGATCGCATAAAAAACAAACTTTTCTTACAACAATAATAGCAGGTAAACGCAATCACTAGTAATGCAAAAATGAACAGTGGTATTGAACTTTTGAAAAATAATCTAAGACACATAAACTACAAAGCTGTATAGTTAAGATAGCATTACTACATGTTTTATGTTAAAGAAAACTATACGAATTCGAGGTAGAACTTCCTGGTATCAAGGTTACATTCAGTCATAGTGGAATAATTATCTTTTTATCGTATGTTACTAAAATTACCCACACTGACGCAAATCTGCTCCCCCAGTTAATTTCCCAAGCAAGGTAAATTCATTATTATTAGGTTTTGAATAGACGATTACGTCAAATTGCGGATATGAGTTATGAAATGATTGGATGAGTGCTAAATAAAATAAAAATTCGTCATGCGCCATTATTAGAACTAGTATTTTTTCACTTTCGTTCGCTATTACTCCAAATGCATTTCTAACGCGCTAGAAAATATACGACTTCCTGAATTCGAACAAATATTGTCTGTCTGTCAAAGGGGACCATAATTATTATTTCTTCTTCTTTATTTTCAGTGGCCGTATTAATACTTTATAATGATGAAAATGACGTAGCCAATGCACCGATCACCGTGCCGACAAGTTGCTCTTCAGTGACTCTTCCCAGTTAATTGAATTTGACTAAAATGCACAGCTGTATATCATTCAACACCATTCATAATTTCTTGGTAGATTTCAACCAAGGGGAAGTGATCAGCCATATTCTATCAGCCAATTTTTTGTTCGTGAATTACGCGTGTTTTATCGAATATAGGGGTCTAAAAACGCGATATTTGTACTTGTTGGTTGTTGATGAACTATAATGCAGGTTTTTTCAAAAAATTCAAAAATTCCACGATTCTGGCCCAAAGTCAGTTTGTTGNATAATTGAAGAGGAAGATCCTAGGTGTCACTCTTGAAACTTCGTCAAAAGTTTCGCAAGGCTATTATACACGATATCTGGAAGTTCCGTCGATTTTCTTATCTGGAACGTAATCCCCGCAATAGGTGAGGGACTACTGTACTGGCTATTCGATTATATCAAGAATGTTATAGATGAAGCGAATAACTGGTGCTCATTTGAAGATCTCCTGTACCGTAAGCTTAAGCTAATAACTGATACCTAATTGGCTTGTTGGTATTATATTGTATTTTTTTCAAATTTTATGAAATTATTCATTGAAACACTCCTATATAATTCAGCATTGCAGTCACGGTAAGGTTAACAGAAATCGACGGCGATCGATCAGATGGTTACACGACATTTAATTTACTGCAGCCCAAAATAGACTGATGTTAGTATTTAGCTGATCTAACAACAATTCCCAGGACGAAAATTGACGAAAATTTCAGATATCGTGTATTATAGTCTTAAGAATCTTTTAACAAAGTTTCAAGCGTGGCACCACAGATCTTCCTCTTAAAATAGGCGGCAAACTGCATTTGGGTCGGAATCGTGAAATATCATAAGTTCTCTTCACGCAAGAGTTAACAATATTTCGAGAATAAAAATTAAATGTGAGTGTTTGTGTATGTCTTAAGAAACAATTCCTCGAATTTGAAGCTGATTGTGTGCTTTAACGTGTATTTTAGACATCAAATGCATTTTGGTCCAAATTAGGCCGATGACGATAGTTTGTGGTGAAAATTCACTAAAACGCCCAGAAAGAAAATCGACGAAACTTTCAGATATCGTGTATAATAGTCTTAAGAAACTTTTGACCAAGTTTCAAGAGTGGCACCTATGATCTTCCTCTTCAAATAGGCGACAAACTGACTTTGGCCAGAATTTAAAAAAACTTGTTGCATATTGTTCATCATAGAATAATCTTTTCTATTCTTAAACATAAATATGTTCAGCAATCACAGTATTGTAATTGAAAACTTTGTTACTATAGAATTATTTTCAGGAAAACATATGAAGTATATATTTGCAAAGAGGGTAGTTGTAATAGTATACTACGTAGGCAGAAAGTTTAGCACGTTTGCCTGAATTTGATTGGAAAAGATCCTAACCGAAATAGGGGAACCAAATACTTTTAAATCCTAGTAAATCTTGTGGAGTAAACGAAGTGCACAGTAAAAAACCTTCTTGAACCTGGAATGCCAAACATCTACAAGTTACGTTAAAGCTAATCATAGGCAAATTATACCATATTTTTTTTAAATGTATAAATAACCACATCACGTAATGCTAATCATGGGTAAAATTCACAA
The DNA here is from genome assembly GCA_013436065.1 of Halocynthia aurantium. Lineage (NCBI taxonomy): Eukaryota > Metazoa > Chordata > Ascidiacea > Stolidobranchia > Pyuridae > Halocynthia > Halocynthia aurantium. The sequence goes on from QXVX01011545.1 coordinate 78,249, forward strand.
AGATTCGCGATCCGTAAAAAAGAGGGTAAATTTGGGAGAGAAAATGCGCACCGACCTTCCTTACTGCCCTATCGCGCCGTCGAAGCAGAAAAAACGGGTAAATTTATCCCGTGTTTGGCATTCTAAGGTTAACAAGCGCTTGGTCTGGTTTTAAAAAAATGAATAAAATACATTAGCCAGCTAAGCTCATTTGTATGGGTATGTCTGTCCAGCAGAAAATTATTTGCAAATATGATCAGTATGATAAGAAAAATACAAATGTGTATAAAATAATAATTTGAAAAAAACAGTGATGCAACTGAGAATAAAAAATAAGTGTTCGTTCAAAGCCGGTTCCGAGATTAGACTGAATTCAATTTTGATATGTAATCAGCACTTTGCATGTACAACCAGTATGTACATCAACGGTGTCCCATTTCTTGTATTTGATATTTCTAACATTAATGGTTATAGGCAGCGCAACGCTATGCAAGTTTGAAGCGTCTTCCGATTGCCGTCTAATATCAATACAACCTCGGCACAGGCATCTCGAATCCAGAATTTCTTTCGGAAATCTGAATATTGAATAATGTCACATAAGGTATTCTGGTATGGTGCTACAGCACCAACTTTGATTTTAATTGTATTATGAGGAAAACATCACGACAAAGGCCTTTAACTACTGGTAAAACGTGCGGCCTGCGAACACATTTTACGTAGATAAACGTCATTTGATGATGCATTCGTTTTACAGTACCTGTTATTATCCAAGTTAATAATGTATTTCCAGGGGGAGAGACTGCGCTGATTCGGCTCCGTAGACCTTTGCAGATAGGCGTTGTCAAAAGAAGGGCAATCATATCCGATACTTCTCTTCGTTCTTTGCGATTTACTTTTTCCGTCATTTAGGTTGCTATTGTCGTCCTCGGTCATATTTATCACTTCCAAACCTTCAGCAAATTTTGGGTCATTCAGCATGCTCTCAGACCACTTCAGGTATTCGTTTTTATAAACTGCATGGCAATC